>JAIXMQ010000190.1:0-14532 GCA_025716855.1 Pilaira anomala
ACATGTCAACAGTATCTTGAACCGGTTACCACCTAGCAACTTCATATCATTGTTTTCCACCAAGTCTTGATTATTACTGAAGAAATGACCAAAGATATCCATTTCATTCTCTTCATCATCCTCTCCATAATCACTATAGTCTTGATCATTAGCATTTCCACTAGTTGAAGTTTCTACCACCTGCGAATTTTGTTGATAATTTCCTTGTAATTTAACCTTACAATCCTTTTTTAAATGCCCTTGTTTTTTGCATCGGAAGCACGCCTTTTTTTCATCTCTTTTTTCATTTCCACTACCCCACGTCTTACTCTTATACCCATTATCCCTTTTGAAGCCTTTTTTTCTGTCCATTTGATAATTTTGTTTTTCCTCATAATTTGAACTTTCCCCACCTTGAAAATAAACGGTAGTAAGCGACTTGGTAGTTGTATCCATTTGCATAGCTAGTAAGTCAGTTTCAACTTCAATACAAATATTAACAGCAGCATTATAGGTCGTTGGACCTCTATAAATAATGGCTCTAGTCATTTCCGGATTCACCGCAGCCTTCAAATACGAAATCAACATACGTTCAGGGAAGATTTCTGCCTTACGAGCAACTTCACGTAAAACTTGTCCGAATTGCACCATACGCATCTTCCCTTGTTTCAATTCTTTCAATTCCTTCAAAGCTGATTCTACGATAGATTCACCTCCACCAAAATAATCCAAGAAAGCCTTCTCCAAAGCTTGCCAATCCCGTTTTGTCACCGAGGGTAAATAAGTATACCATGAGAGTGCTTGTCCTTTAAACCGGATTTGCAAATCATCCAACCGTTCTTTCTCAGAAAACCGAATATGGTGACAAACGTTTTTATACTCTATCAACCAATCTCTTGCCTTCCTAGGGCTTCCTTGTGCAAAAGAAGGTACTTGAACACGCTTACGCCTTTCTCTGATTTCTTGTTTAGAGAGTAATTCCTCACCGAGAAAAGCGGATTCTTGTTTCTTGTCAGAAGAAATCACCAATGAAGTGGATGTTCTTCCCGTGTCTTCATTCAGCTTTACCTTACGGAGTTCATTCTGAAGACTCAATACCAGTTGACGAAGCTCGGCAATAGTAGCTGATTCGTTTGTACTACCACCTGGTACATCATCGACATTTGGATTGGTTATAAAATTCACCAAATCTTGATTTAACCTTAAAGTTTGACAATCCATCATAGTTGGCCAGTTATGTCTGCGAATCCTTTGACGAAATTCTACAGGTTGACGTTCCATCAAAGCAGTAAGTTCTTCCTCGAGATAGTTACGACCCGACTCTAACCGCTTATCAAACTGTGCTAACATGGACTCAATTTTCAAACCTTCATTCTTTTGCTGTTGAATCAAAATCATCAAAGCTTGTCTACTTTCAGGATTTACCATATCCAAGGACTTCTCAACTTCAGTAATTCGACCAAATAAAGCATAAGCCTCTTCCACTTTAGCCGGACGAGACATATGCACATAGTCTATCATAGCCTGTTGTTGTTGTCTAAGTAGAAGATAATGTTCATCCCGATCATCAGCTGTACGACCACTAGCTACCGAAGATATATCATTCAATGGGTTGAATGCTTCATCCTCCCCTTCATGAGCAAACGCAAAAGCAGCATCAGAACCAGAACGAGACACGTTCAGACGAGCAGGAGTAATTGTATCTTCACTAGAACCACTTGCCATAATAGCTACTCCACCAATGTAATGTACCAAGTTGAGTTTAGAAAAGGATAGTTCTTATTGGACTAAGAACGAAAAGAATAAAGTTAAAGTTATTTAATAAAGAATAGAATATTGTTTTATTGTTAAAAGATATTGGGATATTTATACTAATTGATATTCGTTAAAGGTAATATATATGGAAATTAAAGATACGTTGAAATAGAGAAAGTAATAATATGCTTGGCTGTCAAGTACCAATGGTAAAAGATAATTATTAATAGAGAAGTGAACAAATAGCCGAGAGTATTTCTTTTCTAAGTTCTAAACTAATGAGAATGAGCTCAGCCCTTTACAATCCCTTGTTATTTTGTCCTTTTTATTTTCTTTAGGCTTACATTCAAGAGTTAAACGAGCTAAACCATTTTCATAACTTTCGTCATCGTCCATGTAACTATCTTTTTCTATAACAGAAGCAGACTTACCACTACAGGATGTAAAAGCCATTCTTGAAACAAGTTGTTTCTTTCTAGAATTGGCAACTCGAAATTCAACACAACGATGTCCTTGAAACCAAGTTTTATTGCAATGCACACAAGGTTTCTCATTAGACAAAGAAGTAGAAGAAGAACGAGCCGAGGATGCTTTATTAGTTTTTTATGAACTTTATTAGCGCTTACCTTGTGGGAACTACGTTGACCGAAATCACGCTTATTGTTACCCTGACTACCATTATACAAAGATGTATCATTAGAAAAACCTGACAAGTCAAATTTATTTTTACGGTTGTAAACCAAATAATTTTCCTTACTTCGATAAATCTTTACAGGTAATTGAGCAGCTTCAAACATGTCTAAAGCATATCTCACATCCAAGTATTCACTTATAGCGGCCTTATTAACGTCAAGAGCATTCTTGAATTCAACCGAATTAGAAGAAGAACATTTACGAATATCAAGATATGAACGTAATGTCACCATATATTGTTCTTCCAAAAGTTTTAGATGTTCCTTAGTAGATTTCACCAAATCTTTAGCAGCAGGAGAGTTAAAACCAAAAGAGACTTGATGGGAAGAAGAGAGTCTTTGACTAGCTTGACCATTTTCAAGAGTAGAACCAGACATGGTAGGTACAAGAGAAGAGGAAAAACCAGTAGCAGAAGTAGATTGATTATTGTTAAAGGGGTTCATTGTAAAGCAAAAAATTCAAACTAAAAAATGTTGTGATATAGAATAGATAATAGAAATAAAAGATATAAAACTAGATAAGTAGTCTGAGACTGTTTACAAGTGTTTATTAAATGTAAAAAGTGTAGAATAAAAGTGTGAGAGGGGTTGTATCTATTCTAATCTGAGAGGGTATTTATATTTCTTTATTTTACAGACTACTGGGTTATATATATGATATCATAATAGAGTTTACACTAGTATGTTATCTGTTTCTATATTTCATACTAATTTAGTGTGTGAATCAACATCTTTATCTTTTATATGTTTTTATGATTCAATAATAAACTTCCTATTTTATTAGATATTTAATCCCAGTATCTGGATGTAACCTTACTGCTTTATTTACTATGCTAGATCAACACAAGCATCTCTTCTATGTTATTCATTTGTTCTCATAGTCCATTTTTCTTCATCAAGTCCAGTGGAGAAATTGATCTTACTCTTTGTACCAGAAACTGGTTCAAAGATAGTATCGCATCTGTTTCAAGCATTCTTGGAATTGAACGATGTCATACCTATAACTTTTCTGGTAGCAAAGAGATCACACGTTAATAAAGTCAATGCACCTTTTACAAGTTGAACACCATCATTTAAAGTTTGCATATGAACACCAGAAGCCAAAAGTAGTAATTCATCTACAACTAATTTCAGATAGTGATTCATTTGAAAGGTAGCAGGTTCTTTTGGCCCAGGAATTAGGCCACAAAGAATCACATTTTCACGAAAATTTCGAATCTCTCTTGGTAAATTCTGAATCGTCAAGTAAATAGTTCCACACGAGTAATCACCATATTCATACAGAGAAAACCAATCGATATTAATCGAGAAGACCAAACTAAATAAAGATTGTTGTACAAAAGGTTGATCATCTTGTTCATTCAATTTAAAAGTATTCCATACACGACAATCAGAGATATCCCCCATAACACCTGGTACCGGCTGTCTATTCTTCCATTGTTTGATACTGTTTACAAATCCATTTCGTAAAAAAACGTCTTCAAAGTAGAGATCACAGAATTAAAATAAAACGAGCGGATAGGTGTCATTAATTTATGTGACTAAACTTTTAACTAAAACAAATTTACCAACTTTATTATGATTTATGTTAATAAGAATAATTATCTAACTAATTGATGAAGTAAAATATTACCAATTCAGATGTTGGTAGAAGATAAATAATAGTTAAGTTAGACAATAAGTAAAATAAAATAAAATAGAATAAAGAGTTTAAAAAGTGAAGTAATTGAGGATGTTTTATATACCATCAATTACTGAGTTAAATTTGACAATAAAAATATTCTAGGTTTTGTAATGGAGATTTAAAGTTTGTAGTGTTTATAAGAATAATTAGTAGCCATAGAACATATTCCCCCGGACACATTATTCATTGGCGAGAATAAATTTGTCTCAAAGATGCGACATTTATTCTTCTCTTGAGTTGGCGACCAACTTTATCAGCTAAAATACAAGTACCGTTTGGAAACGTGGCAATAACGGTGAACACCTCGGGTTTGTAGTTAGAATCCATTTTAGAGAATTTGTAGTGTGGGACACGTACGACTTTTGATCCAGGTTCAAATATTTGTTAGGTTTGAGTTCTTTGAAATCATATTCAATGTTGTTGATAACATTATAATCATCGATTTGAATATTGCGATCATTTATGTGGGATAATCTCTCGAATCCTAGAGCACGACCGAACATTTGTAAGGGATCTTGTCTTACAGATCTAGGAGGTAACCCATATAAAAATTCGTATGGAGACATGTTAAGGACGGAATGAGCTTTTGTACGGTAAGCATATGAAACAGCATCGATGTGGAGATCCCAAGTTTTAGGGTTGTCGATGGTTAATTTCTTGATCGCTTTGAGCAGAGTTCCATTTAGTTGTTCAACTCTTCCGTTTGTTGATGACCGATATGGTGAAGTATATTTGTGATGTACTTGTAAAAGGTTCATATAATTATAAACAATTTCATTATCAAAAGCAGCACCGTTATCTGATAATAAATGAGTACATGGTCCGAACACGGTAAATATTTGCGTATAAAAGAAGTCAGCTACAGTCTTGGCTTCAGTATTCTTGGTAGCGAGAGCAAGGGGCCATTTGGAGAAAGCTTCAATAGCAACCAATACATGAACATTTCCTCGTTAAGTTTTTGGTAAGGGTCCAACAAAGTCAATTGAGAATTGTTCAAACAGATAGTTAACTGGCACCTTATTTTTGGCAGGATTATCTATAGGGGAAGAGAATAGTTGACATTCTCGACAAGATTTCACATGATCACGTAATTTATAGTAGCAATTGGGCCACCAAAATTTATTGTAGAGACGACTCCAAGATGCATTCATACCAAAATGACCGTGACCTTCGTGGATTTCATTTAAAATATCTTTTCTTTCATCAATAGGTGGGATGCGCACGAATCTTGCAACAACACGTCGATATATTTTATCTTCAGAATAAGCGTACTTCATGGATAATCTTTTCGTTTCAGACGAAGTCAAATCATTACCAGGGTTCTTGTAGTAATATACCAAATCGGAAATCCAAGGTTCGAAATTAGGATGAATTTCTTCTACAACCAAATGTTCGAATAAGGCGTAAATGTGATCTTCACCACTTTCAACATCATTAGAATGACCAGGAAATCTCGACAATGCATCAGCAACGCTATTTTGGGTAGTTGAAATATGCTTAGTTTTAAATTGGAACTCTTGAGTGCACATAACCCATCTTTGTAATCGTTGAGATGGCTCATTCTTGTTGAAACGATAACAAACAGCAGTGTTATCACAAAACAAGGTGAATTCTCTATCCAATAGATATTTTCGTAATTTGCGAAGAGCGTAAATAGCAGCAAGTAGTTCCTTTTCAACAGTTGGATATCTAGTTTCTGCAGGTAACAATTTTCTCGAAATAGATACAACAGGTTTTTCGGATCCGTCTTCTAAAATAGTGGATAAACAGGCTCCAATTCCTACTCGGAAGCATCGGTATACAAGTTATACCTAGTGTTACCATCAGGGATTACTAACGTAAACGCGTTTACCATGGCTTTTTTCAGATTATTAAACGATTCTTCACAATCTTCAGACCAAACAAATGCATTGCGCTTTTTGAGTAATTCGTTCATTGGGGCAGATAGATCAGCAAAACCAGGGATATGGCGTCTATAAAAACCACATAGGTTTACAAAGGCTCTTATACCGGTTTCGTTCACAGGACGGGAAAAATCCATTATCTTCTCAACCTTAGACATCAATGGTGATACACCTTCTGCAGATACTTAAAATCCTAATAATTCGATCTTCTTCTGAAAAAAATCGCACTTGTTTGCATTAATTTTCAAATGAACTTCTTTCATTCTTATGAAAAACTTTTCAATATTCACAAAATGTTTTTCTTTGTCATTACCATATAAGACAACATCATCTAAGTAATTGGTAGCAAAGTCATTCAGGAACGGTTGGATAGCTAAATAGACACATCGACTAAAACAAGCAGGTCCATTCAGAACACCAAACGGCACACACGTATACGAGTAATTACCCCACGGAGTAGCGATAGTTAGCTTCGGAATCGATTCTTCTTCTACAGCAATTTGTTGGAAAGCCTTTAATAAATTGACTACAGAGAACCATTTTGAACCAGCTAAGCTTTCAATTACATCTACTACATTAGGCAATGGCCAAGGATCACGAACAGTGACAGCATTCAACTCTCTAAAGTTCAAAATCAAGCGTTTGTCTCCTGTCTTCTTGGGGACATACCGACAAGGAAACGACCATCCAGAATTCTTAGAATTACTTGGTATATGAGTTGAGGGGATTAAGACACCTGCTTTTACCATTTTCTCTAAATCTTGTTTCAGTTCGGCTTTTTCTGAAAAAGATAGAAATCCATAGGGCCTTTTATAAATTGGTCTTGAATCTCTTGTATCCACGTGGAACTTCACTAAATTCGTTCTTAATAGATGTTCATAACCAGTACCAAAGCAATCTTCGTACTTATACACTAGATCTATAAGTCGTTGTTTGTCCACTAGATCAATATCCTCAATATTGTGGATTTTTTCAATATGACCACCTAATCGATCACCAGAATTGTGAGTTTCAGCAATTTCATCTTGTAAGGTATGGCTTGTATCATCAGACACTTCCATAATAAAATATCCTTCTTCGACATTATCTTGATCAATATAGTAATCATCATCGTTATCATGATCTTCTTCCGATTCAACTTCTGCTTCTAATTCAGCTTCAGTATCAGATTCTTCTCGATAACGTCCTTTAGTATAATGGATATTTAAAGGTTGAACACCATTATCTGTTTTGGTATACCAGTAATGTGTGGACCAGTCAGTACCAACACCGAGAGCATGTAGACCTTCTCTTCCAATAATAAAGTCGTATTGATTGTCAGCAACATCGTAGCAAAGAGCGTTTACAGATACTAACTTATCTGAACCACCTAGTTTAATGCGTAAACCTTTAATTAAACCAATTGGATGATATGTTTTTCCATCACCAAACATAACAGCAGTGTCACAAGGTTCTGCGGATGTGATTCCAATTTCTTTAGCTAACTTTAAACTAATGATGAACGACGTACAACCACCGTCCAAGATGACTTCGCGTTCAAAACCATTGATTTCAGCCATAGTGCGAGGTGCGCTTTTGCCTTTAGGTAAATTACCACGAGTTTCAGACAAAAGAACAGTAGTTACATTGGGTTCACTAACACCATTGAGTTTAGAGAGTCTACTTGTATGAGATTTGGTGAGCATTCCTTTCAATTTAGATCGAGCAACTGGGGATAATGAAGCTAAATCATTTAGCGAAACGGCATGCACAGAGTCATTCATAATTCTCTCAACAATAACCTCGATTTTGGAAACATTTTTATTTAATGAGATCGTTTGCTTATTATTTTCCATAGATGACAAGGGATGATGGGGTTTCTTAACAATCCTACTAGGCTCAACAGTTTTACGTTTAGTTTTTGCCTCAGGTAAGGGTAAATTTTCCTTCATAACGACATCTTCAATAGGAGCAACAGGTTTCATAACAGGAACAGACGATCTTTTTAATGGGATCGTTGCAGTTTCTTTTCCGGACCTCAACTTGCGAATGTTACATTGCGGATACGGGTCAGCCTTGCTTTCGATCGATGAAACTTTTCTTTTATCAGCCAGATAAAATTCTTCGATTAACACGTTTTCACCTTCATTAGATGTATTCTTATTATCCTTGTTTTTCTTGTGTAAAGAACACTGGTAATGAAGATGGCCATTTGAGTTACAATACTTGCAGGGGCTAGTACATTCACGAGTATAATGATCCTTACTCATACAATTCCAACAGTTACTACTGTTGGAATTCGGTTTGAAGGGTTTTATAAAAATAAAATAAAAGGCGATAAATTAAATGACAACGAACAAAGGGGGTTTATTCTTTATTCAAAATTAACTGAGAGCTCCATATTTCTAAACTATGCGACTATTTATATTATTACTAAAGATTTGTTAATGACATAATGTTATAGTATTATTTAGTCTATATATCATCTCTAATGTCTAGCGTGATATATAGTTTATTATTTTATGTTTTTAGTTTTGTATGATGTAAGTAGAACAGTGTAGGTGTTTGTATCTGAGATATGACAGGTACTGGATTACCCTGTCATAGCGCTCAATCGAGGTAACACAATGACTTAATTCAATTATGTACCGACGATCTTTTACCTTTATTTATTGCCCAAAGCACATAATGTAAGGTATGAATATATACAAGATCTGTCATATATTCTTTATAAATACAAGAGTTAGCCCGGATTATTACTCATATCTGTTCTGGTTTAATAGGTGTAGCTACTCAACTATTAAACATATGATGCAACATCGCTTTGCTTCCTACAAGTATTTTACTAATATAGAGTCAATTTTAATTATTCAATCTAAACTTGTAATAGGTTTTGGATTGAATTATCAGAATTTAGTGTTAATTCTACATCATGTATTTCCCATAGTCCGATAATTATTTTATAACATTGTTTTGTGTATCAATTCGTATTGATATGTCAATCTTTAAGTAATATAGTCATTTATTGTTTAAATGAGAGTTATGTAATATCCTTTTTATAAGAGTAGTATAGGTCAAATACAACAAGTACGTTTATCCTTAGCAACGGACTTAGCGCTATTAGAACCATTGGCAACCATTTCGCCGAGTAAAAGTGTCATATTTTTAAACCCGCTAATGATATCTGACATATCATCTTGTACTTGTTTAGCTTTCTTAGGGGTTTCTTCAACCTTAGTACGTTCTGTCTTGGAACTTTTCTTCAACTTTTTGTTTTCAATAATCTCAATTTCCGATTCAGAATCACTATCTTCTGCATCATTGGCGTCAGAGTCACTATCACTCCGATCGTCTCGAGTGCCGTAAACTTCTTTAAGCATAGCGTATGCTTCTTCCAGGGTACGCGGTTTCTCGGTCTTTATAAAACGAATCATTTGTTTAGACTGGAGAACTTTGATGAAATATCTCAGGAATCCCGCAGATGTTATCATAAAATCCACATCGGACGTAGAATCATCGTTCTCAGCAGGTACCTTGGATTGGTCTTCTTTCACTTTAGCAGGGTTATTTTGAGATTTCTTTATCTTCTGATCCTTAAATACTTGAGCGTTATATTTTAAACGCAATTTCTCGTAGCGCTCGATATAATCTTCCATGTTTTCCGAAGAGGACATCTTGGCGTTGAGAATACTTGAAATTATTTTATCAATGTTCACTTTTTTGGAGAGCTTTTCCATAAAAGCAGTTTTAAATTCGTCCCATGAATTGAAGTCTTGATGCATAAACCACATTTGCAATTGTTGTTTAAAACAGTTATCAACATAATTGAGTTTGGTTTTATCATCCCAATTGTTCATACTAGCAGCCTTAGTATATCTATACAACCAGAGATCCGGATCATCCTAAGATGAGAATTTAGGGACATTAAAAATCATTTTCCAGTAAAATTTAGCAGAGTAACAGACAGGTAGATTTGGATAATTTTGACTATCACACCCAAAGACTTTTCACCCATTTATAGTAATTATTTCACTCAAAAATGTCAATTTGGTCAGTCATTGGCTAGAACAAGGTTTCAGTCTAAAAAAATAATAATAATAATAATTACACAAGATAATGATTACACTAGAAAATAAAACGATTTTGACTGGTTAACTCCTTGAGCACAAAAAAAAAATTAAAGAGTGTGAAAAATAAAATGATTAATTTTCGTCAGAAAATAAAATCCTGAAGTAAAAACTACAGGCAAAAAAAAAGAAAGAAGGGTTTTTATTGGTTTGAAATCCTCAAATTTGACCAGAGACTTCCAAACTTGTGAATATTCAACAGCCTGCGCTGTCCCAGATTTCCAAAGTTGTATGTCGAATGCATGTCCAAACGTTGCTTCAACATGATATCTTCCAAGTCATATTCAGTTTCTTCCCCAATAGGTTTCATAACAATGTTATTATCTACTGTGGTCAGAAAATCTTCAAACACAGGGCTTCGATATCTATTAAAAAAACGAGAATATAGTGTAATACTGTATGGTTCAATTACATATTTTTGAATTATATATTTACCTCTATTTATTCTGACAATAGCACCAAAGAAGTCCATTGTTTCCGAGGGAGTTTTGTATTCAAACAGGCCTGCCGTAGTGGCAGTCATTCTCGAAGCCTCCCGGTAGTCATTGTTTGCATTTTCGCGAGAATCAAATAACTTTGTAAAAAAGTCAGGTTCATCAATCTTCAACTGCTTAATGCCAGAACTGACATCAACGACTCTTCGAATTTATACCAGTTTCGACACAGGGTTCTTGTAGTTGACCAAGAAAGATCCACCGCTGACAACATGATGGATTATGAACTGTCTGGCAAAGGCTATAGAAACATCTTTTGAAGGATTATGCCTGTTTGTTCGAAGAATCTCTTCCCGAATAAACTTGTTAAACTGTTCACCGTGTTCAGTTTCATAATTGATAGACATACCAAAGCGATGGATGCCTGAAGCCATGTGGCGGAGCGTGTGCAACTTGGGTTGCAAAGAAAGCAAACATGTGGGGGTCTTTTTCGTTTCAATGCAAAAGTTGTCCAAGTGCAAGGTACATTTAATCAGCTTGTCGGCGAAATGATCAATCATCTTGATAAAGGCATCCTTATCACCAGTAAAGTTCCGCATGTAAGCCATAGAATACAAACAACTGTACACATCAAAACACTTTGCAGTAAGGTCAATGATATCACGTTCTGCGCAGTCTGGGAAAGTCTGCCTAAGAATGACCGGTATGATTTGAGTCAACTGTTTGAAGTCACGACCATGGAAAGAACCATTGTGATTGAGAAGTGCTCTAAAGTTTCTCGAGTAAGCCTGGCATTTACGGTAATCAGAAAGAGCATTCTGAAACAAGTCTACTTCTGCCTTGGGCAAGGAAGTCTTCAGCAAGAATTGTACCAGAGTTTTTCCAATACCAAGGGGCAAAGTATGCAATAATTTGATGGGGGTATCCAGAGTAGGGTTATAAGATTCCAAAAGTAAAAGTTGTTCACTACCATTGACCGTGAAGCCGTCCTTATCCATAGATTTTTTTTACCTCTTCGTCGTCAGTATCCCTCAACAAGATGAGATCATCTATTGTTCGTAAAGGGTAGCGGTGTTCGACAGGAGGAAGGAGAGTAGGATCTTCTAGGGCCAGCATGAGATCAGCACGTCTTTCCGCGGTAGCGTTTTTTCTGGGCTTGGGGTTAGGATTCTTTCGATTTCTAATCTTGCATTTTCTACAGAAACAACCAGCCACGCTGCCCTTGTGCATGGACAGTTCAGAGTGACGGTAATTGTCGGCCTGAATGAGAAGCAAAGGCGCGACAACAAGAACAGTTTGCTTGTGAACAATCGAATTCATTTGGACACCCTTTTCAAGTTGCTTCAAGTCTTCGACAAGAGGGGAAAGCATATTGACGGCAGAGAGCTTCTTGTTAGAAGTACACACGAAAAAGCAGTTGTTTTTTGAGGACCTAGCATCATAAGACATCGCAGCAGGAATCATCAAGTAACTATCAAACAGATTGTACTGTTTTGACAGATTTCCAGATGTGTCATCCGTAAACAACATCAAAGGAGTAACAACCACTTTCATCAGATCAACATCCGGCTTGTTACGTTTCCATCTCTCACAAAAGCCTTGATTATTCCATAAGTTAAATACGTGTTCATTGTCATCGCAAAGAGAAGGTTGAACGTTCAAAAACTGGCCTACTTCACTTACATCGAATCGCCGAAGTCCATTGTTTGTTGAAGCAAAGCTGTTCTTTGGAATGGTTCTCGAGGTATTCAACTCAATTAGAGGAACACGGCAGCGACACCGAGAGACAGCAAGAAACAAGGGGTCCATAACCAAGTAACCTTCAGCGTAGACTACATAATTTTGTTCAGTAGAGGCAGAGACATCATTGGGCGTAGCAAGAGGGATGGACATTTTTTGTTTAAAGAATCGATTGACCAGGAAATACTTGACATTGAACATAGGGACAGATATTTCCAGCAAATCACCAACCCCAATACCTCTTCCATTGTCAAGAGTCACCATAGGATTTTGGAACATCTTGTGGGTCTTCCATTTATCACCTTGTTGCATACAACCCATCTCGCCTACGGTTTCGTCAGGAAGACTACTTAACATAGTGCTCTTGGTAGGATTGGCCATCAAGTGTTTCAAAAAAGCAGAAGGCTTGTTCATATAGAACGGATGTTTTTCTTCCTTTTTGTTTTGCACAACATGTCTAGTAGGAGTCATTGGGGGATTCTTGACTTCACGCGACTGTCGTAGTTGAGAACGTGATCGGTAGCAGGCAATTTCAAATCAGGATTCTTTTCTTTGAGTGTGAAAAGAACGTTAATCATGAGCATAATCAATTTAATCTTTTGCTCGGAAATGTTGACAGATCCGCCGTGGAAAAAAGAGATTATGACAAAGTCCAGAATAGATTTGAAAGGACCAGAGGGGCTGTGTTCCAAAGGGTACTCTTGCACAACATCTTCAAAGGCACTGGTAACCATGCTAACGTCTTCAGAGCCATCGAGAGATCCTACAATGTTTTCCATAGGGGCAAGGACATTATAGTGATAAAAGCTATCGATACCATCAGGGACAACATCGGCAGCATCACCAAAGACAGCATCAATAGATTCAGTATCAGAATCATCACAGGAAAACCCGTTAAAGACAGAGTCATCAGAATCAGAATGGGAGGAACTAATAATTGGGAAATTAAATTATTTTTTGTTAATATAAAAAAAAAAAAAGCTCTGTGAGGCTTACCTTTCTTCATCTTCAGAGTAAACGAAGTGTTCATCAGAAGAGTGCTGACAACAGCAGGAGAAGGGGGCACTGGTAGAGGCTCTAAGAAAGTATTTTTTCAAGTAAGTTTTACAAACTAAAAACTAACGCTTCTTTGATATCAAACTTACCTTTCATTTTAGACTTAAAAGAAAGACCGATTACAGGTCTCTTTTTGCAAGACTTCTCATGTCTTCTCACATTGGAAGGATTCGAAGTATAAGTACGATAATACTTACAGGTAATGTCAATTGGAGTTTGTCTATTTTTCAGTTTAATTTTATGTGTTGACATTGCGAAATTGTAAAGAAAAATAAAGTACTTAGCAAAAAAAAAAAAAAAAAAAACGCTAAGTGTTTTTAGTACGGCGCACTAGTAAGCAAATTAAAAACATTCCGTCATTCACATCGTAAGCTAAGCCATAAAATTATAAAAGAAAAAATTTTCTTTATTTTTTTATTTCGCTTTTTCCTTTTTTATTTTATTTTATTGCAGGTAAGTTCAAAATATTAAGATAGTTTCCTCTTATTCCTCTTATGTTGGCTCCACTCTATGTTAAGGTAATCTATATAAAGAAGGTGTATGTTTGCACACTCCGTATCTCTAAGTACGATTATTTTCTTAATTTAATAGATGCCTTGAATTCTTAATCTCTTCAAGCTTGTAAAAAGGTAATATCCTCACTATTTAAGCACTTCTTTTTTATTTATTTTCATACTAACTTCTCTTCTTCTAAACAGCTTTCAAATGCACTCTTTCTGTCTCTTTTACGTCTGTTTGGTCTTCCTTCCTGTTGCTACTACTATTGCATGCAAGGCGAAGCAATAGGGAAGCAGTATCCCTACCGGCCAAAAAGCAGCGTATTCTAGCTGTATCCCTGGGGACCAGGCCTAGCCTATTCTAGCCCTGCGGATCCGCAGCTTTTTTCCCCCCAAATATTCCCCCCAATATTTTTTTTAATAAAAACCAAATTTTCCAAAAACCAATTTTTTTTTTTTCAAAATTTACATTCGGATTTTGAATTATAGACAAATTTCAGAGCTGACTTTCGATAAAATTGAGGTTTAAGGCTACCATATACAGTCGGAGTGAATAAAGATATGGATTTTTTAAAATTTCAGTTTTTTTTATTGTAAGGGTCTATTACTTTTATTTTAAGTTTGAACCACTTTTCCAAACACGATCGCTTCAATAATGCAAGAAATCACTAACGTACAACACCAA
>JAIXMQ010000191.1:0-14459 GCA_025716855.1 Pilaira anomala
CATTATCTGACAGCTTCATAACTCGTGCTGATGCTTGGGATAATCAACAGATCGATTTAGAAGAGCTTCAGCCTTATCAATTAGAGGATGATTATGATACTGATGCTGAAACAGATGATGATAGCGATGATGAAACTTGGTCTCCTGAAGATGGAAGTACAAATGCAGACGAAGGACTTACTCTTCATCCTTCATTTCAATTACCTTCTGAAGTAATGAGTAATAGTAGATCGAGTGCTACTAATAGCTCTACATCAGTAATCACACGTGTTCGTCATAATACTAGACCTAGTAGAAATAACAACCAATAAATTAAATAACTTTACCTATTTTCTTATTATATTCTTTAATAATAAATAATAGTCATTGATCATCATTTAATGTTGTAAAAACAAAACTAATGAATTATATTTTATTTATGCATGTCTGGCATGTTTAAAATCCTAAGCTATAACATCAATTGATGAGCGCTTTTAATACTATAAATTGTTACAAATCAATTATTATGACAGTAGCGGTAGTTGAGGGGGTTTTATATATATTTTAACGATACAAAAGAGAACAGACTACAATAAACGATTAATCACTAAATACAACACAAGAACCTAGGCGACTGTAAAACCTACTTTGTGTCTATTTGAACCAGATTAATATTCAAAGGGATAGAAGATATCTCTAGGTAAAATTCGATAAGGTTTATTTTATAGTAGGATTAAGCCCCTTTTATACTAAAATAATAATGTGATAATTTGATAAATTGAAAATGGGATGTTGTTTGACGTATTTGTGTAAAAATAAAAAAAAAAGAATAAGAATAATCCAAAGTAAAGCAAGATAGATAGATAAGGGTAAAATTAAAAGCAGATAACTATAAGGTTGGATAAGATACGTAAATCATATATAAATAAATAACAGAAGGTGACTAAACTGGGTTCCAAAACGATAACAATTTCGTTTTTTTTCCTACGATAAATCTCTTCCTCCTTCACTTCTCTTATCATAATATGTTACATACTTTATATTCTTAATCTTTGCAAGTTACGTTCAGAATACCAATACAATTTACACTAGAATTCCAGTTGTCAAGTTTTATTCAGAAACAGTTACACCAAGTGACAATTAGATTAATGTAGTTATTAATAAAAAGTTTGAGAAGATACTAGATCATTTTTGGCTATAATTATTAATAGTTATGAAGTGTATTTAAGTGTTTATCTTGATCTAGCTGATATTTGGCCAATTAAACGCGTTATAACTAAAAATTTTAACTTTTTACTTTTATTCAGTTAGAAGAGTAAAAACTAAACTTATACTTTTTTTTTGATAGTTTTTTAACAGTTTTCGCATCAATCAGTAGCCTGATAGGTACAAGTTAAAAATTTTAAATTTCCGAATGCAATTTTTAAGATCCGAACTTAATTTTTTTTTATTTATTTAGATTAAATTTTTTTACAACCGCTCCCAAAATTTCAAATTCCTAACGCTAAAACTGAGCCTACAGGGCACTGGGACCTATCTTAAATATCATCCAAAGTGGCCTACCAAAAAATTTCTAGGCAAGGGCACGGTAAATTTTTTTATTTTTTTTTATTTTTTTTTTAGGCAGAGAAAAGTAAAAAAAATGACCTATCCAAAATTATCAGGGCAAGTTTCCGAAAAAAAAGTTTTTTTTTTCTAGGCAGGGCCCGGTATAGAAAGTGGCCTACCAGAAGATTTCTGGGCAAGTGCACGGCAACAAAAGTTTTTTTGTCCGCTGCTTGAAAAAAAAAATTGTTGTGACGGTGAAAATAAAAAAAAATTTTTTTTTTCAAGTTTTTGAGTGAAAAAAATTTTTTCAGTGCAAAAATCTGAAAATCGATTTTAAACCCAGGTAAAGTCGGTTTTTTGCATTTTTGATGCGTGCACCTGAACACGCCTGATCTTAATATTGCACAGTACCTATGTAGAGTGAAGTAGTAAAATACGACCGGCTATACACAGATCGCAACGGTCGACTATAGGCTCTTACTAGCCGGCATCTAACGATGCCTTTGGCCGAGTTTCGGAGGTTATAGAAGCATGATTCTTGCGACCCATCTTGCCTTCGTAAAGTTTGCCCAGTTGTATTGATATAATTTTTATCCATTACAGAAAAGAAATGTATAATACCCAAATCTTCCAAGGAAGGTGAACCGAAGTTCTCCCTACAAGGTGTAAATCCTGAGCATCGTGAAATTGTTCAAGACCCTGCTCCAACTCTTGCTCCTGCTCCTGTTCCTGCTCCTGTCCCTGCTGATCCTGCTCCTGCTACTGCTCTTATTCATTTCAGGGCCCCACTCGAGTTCGAATCCATCCGTAACAAGTACCACGGTAAAAACGGTCGCCTTGTTGATGAAAGACTCAAAAGACTGTTCAATCCTGATCATATGTCTTTAGATCAAATTTCCAAGTCTTTTCTGGAATGTGAAACTGTGGAACAGGTTTTAATTACCATGTCCGGTATGGAAAAAGCCGTTAATTATGTTAAGCATGGCTTGATATTCTTGAAAAGACTTTTCAGCTGGTACAAACTATAGTAAAAGCTTTCTTTATAAAATCTAATATTTAAAATTCAAATCATAAATATATAACAAAAAAAAAAATTTATTTTTAAATTCTGGCAAAGTAGAGTCTCGAAACTATATCTCCCTTCAGCTTTGCTTGTCTCCACTTCCTATCTTCTTCAATATATGGAAAGCAATATAACATCTCACAAAATGTTTTCCATAACAACGTATGAAAAGCTTCCACTTCTTCACTTCTTCCTTCATTGATCAAATCATTCATAACATAAAGATATGCCGTACGAACATTTACGTCATTGATTCTCTGTCTATGGGCATTAATAAAGTCATCAAAGTGTTTCGCCACATTTTCAACAGGCGGAAACATCACGTTAAAACGCTTGAAATTTGTTCCCCGAATAACACTTCGAGCTATGTGAATTCGATTTTCCTAAAAAAAAAATATTATATACATATATTAGTATATTATTAATACATGATACCAACAATATCTTAGCTCGAAAGTATTTGCTAGAAGTACTGGAGATTGCAAATGTTCTTATCCAAGGTCATCTACACTCACAGTGCTTTTAAGATATTTATCCAGCGTTGGGAAGATATACCAGATATCTTGGCTGTATAGGTTGACGAGTGATCTAGCCATTTTCTCATCTAAACCCTCTGTAGTCATCAAATAAATCATATTTTTTACAGGATACATTACTAGCCGACCTACGGCCGTCGTCGCCCTAAACGGGCGCGGGTGGTGAGCAATGCTTAACGGGTGTTTTTTTTCAATGCTAATCGAGTGCTCTTTTTTATTGCTAATTAAATATTTCCTTTTACAATTGCTTTTTAATAATGTTTATTAAATATGGCATGTTTTTTTTGGTGATATAAGAATTTAAAATTAATTTATTTATAAGAAAAACGTAAAAAAAAAAAAGAGCCTTGTATTGAATGAGGCCATTTGAAAGTCAACGTGAAATGTAGACTACTGACAGGGTTATTGGTGTACAGGTCCTTGCTGATTCGCTCTGTATCTAATATTACATTCATGTCAGTAAATTGTTATATATATATTGAAAAACAAAAAAAAAATTATATGGTAATTGACCCTGCTCAATGACACCACGGAACACAGAGCATCACGTGTTTCCAAAGGTTGAACATTTAAAAGAGGCATGATTAGCATATTGGTCTCCTGCAATAAATCTTTCTTCCTATGCTTGTAAAAAACCGAGAGGCTTTCAGAACTGAGAGAAATTGTCTTAACAGACATTGTAGACATAGAAGTAAATAGAAAATATAATACAGTGCATCTATTTTTAAATCATATATTTTAAGCCCTAAGAAAAAAAATTTAAAAAAATGGGAATTCACTACCAAAAAAATAAAATCAATCAATCGGAATAATCATACTTCAATTAAATAAAGCATTTAAAAGAGATCTATGAATAGAAAAGTTTATTTTTGCTAAAAAAAATTTTCAGAATTTTCTCACGAAGTATCAACTTAATAGCAGGGCAAGCCCCCCAATGTCCAGTCAATTTCGGATTACGAAATCAATATCTGAGCAACTCCAGCCAATAATATTGCAGAGCTATGTTACACCGGATATTAAACCTTGAGCTGAGGCCATCTTTATTAACATAACTAGACTAAACCCAATTCTCGGATTCCATACATGTAAAAAAAAAACCAACAAACTGGATTAAAAAACTAATAACTTTACAGTAATTCTGTGTTCCATCATTGATAATAAACAATTATGCTTAGCCCGATCTATAAATTATTTAGCTATTTGAGAAAAGTTCTACTTAACTTATTTGCATACACAATAATTCAACTCAACTAATTTTTTTTATACACAATAATTCAACTCAACTAATTTGCCTTATACATAATAATTCAACTCAACCAATTTACATATATAATAATTCAACTCAATCAATTGGCATGCACAATAATCCGTATTGAAAAACTATAATCTTTACAACAATTCCGAGCTCTATAAGCCGCCTTTAATTACTTGAAAAAATTTTTAATTAATAAGGTCAACTTAACCAATTTTATACACTATAATTCAACTCAACTAATTTGCATACATAAATCTACGTATGTATAGCTAAGCAAGGCCATATTTTTGAGCTGTAGCACCCGTTTCACTGTGAGACTAACCCGATTGAAAGATTCTGGGGCGGCTAAAAAAATGGCTCGACAAAACTGCAATTACAATTTTGTTTCTTTGGACAAAAACATAAATTCGTTCTTGGATAGTGCTTCCCCTCCTAGAGAACCACCTTTTCTGATAAGAAGATATTGGAATAAAATTTTTAGGTATATTGAAGCCAACAGTCAGGGAAAAGATGCAAGACAGGCTTTAGAGGTGGTGAAGAGGTTTTCTAAAGATCAGAAATCACATCGAAAATTTCGCTTATATCAATAAAAAAAAATATTTGTACATTATAATAGTCCCCATTAATATTTTAAAATATGTTTAATTCATGTTTGGCATCATAAAATGTAAGAACGTTCGCAATGAGCAATTTTTTTTAAAAAAAAACGGAGTTTAAATCAAAAGCTGAAAATGTCCGTTTTTTTAAAATATATGATTTAAAAATAGATGCACTGTAAATAGAAAAGAAAAGAGTTTTTTTCCCTTTCCCTTGTAACTTATATCGCAAAACATTATCTAAAAATATCTAAGACGTACGAAAAATCGTTTCAAATTCACACGATATTTCTTGTGCAGAATTGTTTATAAGAAAATAGGGGTAATGTAAATGAAAAAAGGTTAAATGAAAAAGCAACTGTTTATTTAAACGGAAAAAAAATTTACTTTATTAAAATGTAAAAGGTATACTATTTTATGTGGTTCTCACCACGCTCTTTGGATTCATCGATTTCTTTAAAGATTTTATCTATTGTAAACTACAATGTTAATACAAATAGATGCAAATAATGTTTATTTACACGATTTTACCGATCTTGATCTGTCTCCCGCCATAACTGACGGGTAAAGATTCATCCGCCAAGATGATCTTCATTATGGCTCTTCTGTTTATAACAATTAGTTTTTTTTTCTCATACTTTTTGCTTATTCGTACCTAGATTTTTCATCTATAATCTTAAACACAGAAAGGCAAACGCTGAAAGTAACAGCCACACTGTCAAAAGGGGGGATATTTTCTTCGTATTTGGAGGCGTCACCACTGTATAAATTTTGGAATTTTGTATGTTCTTTAGAATTGATAGATATTGTTTTAAAAGACATTTTAGAAATAAAAAGTATAATAAATAGAAAAGAAAAGCAATATATTTTTTTCATCTTCCCCGGAACTTATATTTCAAAAAATGATCTAAAATAGCCTAACACGTCACAAACCTACATGATAATTTTTGTGCAATAACATTTATTTATTAAATAAAAAAGGGGTAATGTAAAGATTTATTTAGAAAAAAAGGTTAAATGAATTTATTGATAAAAAAAGGGTTAAATGAATTTATAGATAAAAATAATTTGTGCATATGTATATAGAAAAATAGATAGTATAGATAGGTGGCATATTGAGAGAGAGCATATTGAGAGAAAGAGCATATTGAGAGAAAGAGCATATTGAGAGAAAGAGCATATTGAGAGGGAGCATATAGAGAGATAGCATATTGAGAGGGAGCATAATGAGAGAGAGAATAGACAGAGAGAGCATATAAATAAGAGCATATAGTTAATAGAGAGAGCATAGAGTTAATAGAGAGAGCATAGAGTTAATAGAGAGAGCATAGAGTTAATAGAGAGAGCATAGAGTTAATAGAGAGAGCATAGAGTTAATAGAGAGAGCATAGAGTTAATAGAGAGAGCATAGAGTTAATAGAGAGAGCATAGAGTTAATAGAGAGAGCATAGAGTTAATAGAGAGAGAATAGAGTTAATAGAGAGAGCATAGGGTTAATAGAGAGAGCATAGGGTTAATAGAGAGAGCATATGTATGGAGAGACAAAGCGATAACAATAAACAATTTTTTTTGTGTAATATGTCTAAAATAGTAATTTTGTTTTTTGTTAATTGGTGTTGTTGATTATTGTTGCTGAAATAAAAGTTCGGGAAAGACAATATTTTCAGTTTTTTTTGTATTGTTAGTAGAAGAAAGTAAAACAGAGACACCATTGGCAGATGTAGCTCTGGATAGTGCAACATATAATTGACCATGAGTAAAAACTGGCTCTCTTAAATCAACAGCTACTTTTTTTAATGATTGACCTTGGGATTTGTTAATGGTCATTGCGAATGATACCTTAATTGGGAATTGCTTTCTGGTCAAAATAAATGGCAGTTGGCCGGGAAGAGTAGAGAGAGTGAATCTTGGAATAAGATGCATTTGATTGGAGTCACTACCAAGTATTTTGACCTTCAGAACATATTCACCAATTTGATGGATAATACATCTAGTACCATTACACAAACCCTTTTCAGGATTTAAATTTCGAAGAAGCATTACTGGTAAACCAACTTTTAATTCCAGTTTTGAAGGAGGGAGACCTGATGTAGCTAAACTGTGAAGGTATTCTTCTGGTAGGTTGTCCATATTGTTGCCAGTCAAATCAGATTGTACTGTGTCAGTAGAGAAAAGAGTAATTTTTTCACCAGTTACCATATCCAATACTTTTGAGTTTATTTCTTCAACCGTTTTATTTTTTGAACAAAGAATAGCTCTTTCTTTAAAGAACATGCTATTATCGAGTGGGCGTTGTAGAATTGATTTAGGATATATATCTTCAATAAAGGCTTCAATGTTATGTATGGTTTTGATGAAAGGGGGCAAAGAGACTGATCCATGGAATTGAGAGTTGTATGACATTTTTTCAATCCACTCGGCAAATTGTTTGTCTTCTTGATTCAAACTATTTAAGCGCATATTTTCAGTCAAAAAAAGTTTTTTTAATTCTGGCCATAAGGTACCAGACATGGTCAATGAAGCTTCTACAATTTCCGGTCTACCACCAAGAGTAACAACGGGAGGAATCTGTGCAAAGTCACCGCCCAAAACAACAGGTACACCACCAAAGATTACATCTTTGTCAAGTATATCACGAAGTGTTCGATCAACTGCTTCAAAACAATGGCGATGTTGCATCGGGACCTCATCCCAAATAATCAAAGATGTCTTTTTGATAAGATCAGCAAGATCGCTGTTTTTTTTGATATGGCATGTGGATGATCCATCAACTTGTAATGGAATTGAGAAGCGGGAATGCGATGTACGTCCACCAGGTAATAAGAGAGCAGCAATACCGGAAGAGGCAACACACAAAACGATCAATCCTAAACTTCTATAATAATTACAAAGGGTATTGTATACGAAGGTTTTACCAGTGCCAGCTGGTCCTTGTAAAAAAAAACTTCTTGTATTATTATTGTCGGTATTGTTGATAGTAGAAGTAATAGTATCGAAAACAAATTTTTGGGATTCATTCATTTGAGTGTATCTTTCTTCAAAGTTTCTACTTTCATGTTCATGAGAATAAGAGATTTCATTCAGGATTAATGAATTTCCTTGTATATGGGAAAAATGATTAATGAGACTATTCCAATCAAAAAGAGGAGATGGCAGGTTATATAAATTCATGGATTTGTCCTGGGTTAATAGTGACCTTTCTAAAAGATATAAACCATAATCCAATGCCTTTTTGTTGTTGTAAAAAACGGAACCTACAGTCAAATCGAGTAACACTTCATATCCCAAAATTCTTATTTTATGATCTAAATCATCACAAAAGCTTTCACAGAACATATTCCAAATTTCCAATGGAGAAGTAAGAGCGTCAAAAAAAAGAGCTGAAACAAACATTGAACGCAAAGAAGATCCTGAAGCAAACGTTACTGCTTCTTCAAAGCATTTTATCCATTCTCGATCATCCTCTATCAAATGAAGTAACATACATGCTTCTCTGAATGTTTCACACACCACGCCATTTACCGTTCTCAAATGATCAAAAGAAGTGGCAGCTTTTACAACAGTTAATAAAAGACGCATGTAAAAACGCTCACCCGAGGAGGGGCTACAGTAGTACATACGACCTACTGAGAAGGCTTTTGTTTTTCTTGGTGTCCAACATTTCTTTGATCTGTTCCAAACAAAGTGTTCAGGAAACTGCTGATACAAATATTGAACAAAAGATTGATCATGCTGATGGATATTATTCCATTTAAAGTAGCCAATAAGAGTCGAATCACTATTATCAAGAAGATGTTGAATTTGCTCTGGTGATGAAGCGGGATCAAAATAAACTGGTTGTTGTTCAGGTAAATGAACAGCGAGTTTAGTAACAGGCGGTGATTCTTCATGCATAGGAAATTCAAACAATCTCCAAACAGCTTCAACAGGACCAATGTAACGGCCACTAAGATATCTTTCAATCTCGTCTTTTTCATTTTGAATATGCAATGTTGTTTGATCTGATCCTTTATATATATACTTGTTTATATATTTTATTGCTTTCACAGTAGCACATACTTCAACATTGATATGAGCTTTGTATTTCTTACACAAATATGGGCTATAAGGAACAACCCATTCATTGGTCATCATATACGGCTCATTTTTTCTAGTTGGATGTCCAATTTGATGACACCTTCCATCTTGCTTTCTACGATAAGAGGGATACCCATCTTCTTTAGCAATTGTAGCTGGCTGGTACGGTTTAGGAAAAGACTTGGAGCACTTTTTAACACCAGATGCATCTTCACGCATGCAAGGACTATTTGGATTGATATCGCCACAGGGCCCATGCATCATGCTACCAGTAACTACTTTATACAATTCAGCTTGATTTACTCTATCAGGAATTTCAGCTGATATGATACTATCAATTTTTTCAGGTGTGTCGAAGCGATGATTGACATTATCAAGAAAAAGAAGAATATGAACATGTGGGAGACCTCGTTTCTGATACTCGATAGTTCTTACGATTGCTTTATAAGTCCCAAAAATATTATTTTTTTTCAAATCCGCAAGTAACTCTCTGCATTTCAGATTAAAAACTCTGGCAACCAGATCTGGGCGATCATTAGCAGATTGATGAGGCAGTAATTCATCTGTAATTTCTTGCCATTTTTGATTCGCAGTAAAGGTAATGAACAAAGTAGGTTTACCAAAAAATCTGGATAAGGCCATAGCATCTTGGTATAAGCCAGACATAAATCGAGGACCACCTGTAAAACTACTTGGTAAGATAAACTGCGTACCGACTTGTGAAAGATCACTAACATCTGAAGTAGCATCCGATAGACCTTTGTATACATCAGCACGGATTACATCTTGCTTTGACTTGATCCAACTAAGTTTATTCTGCTCACATACAGCCCAAGCATCTACCAAGAATTGCTGAAATAATCTTCGTGATAAGAATATAATGTTAGATTCATTTTCTCTAACATGTAATCTGTAACGGTAAAACTCTCGTTGAGAAAGTCTTTTATCGGATTCAGATAATCTCATTCCCCAATTCCAACCGTAATCACCAGCAGGAAATAACAACACGTAATGTAACGGCATGTATGCTGCATGTGTTTCGCTAATTCTTTTTAATGATCCAGTAGTGTTATCAGCAGAATCAGAGTTTCTATAAGTAATTAGAATATCTCTAAAACTGTTTTCTGCATACTCATTTGGAATAATAGCAGCAACTTCATTGGCAGTAGGTAAATTCTGGGTTCGTCTATCACTACCAACTATCAATTCCATACGCATTTGAGGGTTTAATCGAATATGAAAAGGCATATTACTATTCTCTCTTATCTGGCGATCGGATTCCTCTGATAAAATCTCATGAGCATGCTTGTAAATTCGAACAAACGGATTTCTACATTGATGGTGAAGCATAACACTTAAGTCTTGAATTAAATCCTTGTCTAAACAACTGTTTGCTTCAAATTCAGATCGAATATTTGCTGCAAAAACAGGATCGTAAATATATAATTGACTATACATTGTTCGATTATTATTATTAGTTGAAGTAAGTGGGCCTTGAAGATGATATAATTCTCCATGCGCTTTGAAAGGCATGAATCTGGAACCGGTATTATTTCTTGTATCATTAGATTTTCTTCCGGCTGTTCCAAAAGAAGTAAAAGCAAATGCTGAATTATATTGTCTCAAGTTGTTCAAGAAAGCAGTTGATTTAGGATGGGCACCAGTTAATAAATTATTTAAAAGCTGAGGTGGCTCATTCAGCAATGGTAATTTAACAGAGCCTTTTTTACAACATGATTCCCAAGAAGAGCCACCATTCGTTTTTTCTCCTTTCCAGTGATAGGCTTTGCAGTCTGGACACTGTATATCCATTCTTCCCAAATCCAATGGTACCATTTTATCCAATTCAGAAATATAAGCTGCAGGAACAACTTCTGCGGGTCTAGTAGCTCTTTCGGCTCTTATATTTGAACCGGTTTCATCTACCTCAGTTGATCTTACTGGTACTGTTAAAGCGTTACGACGAAGAAGACGACGGTTTCTATTATAAATCTTTGAACGTTCCTAAAATGAAATATAAGTATTTTTTTTCTATTTTGAGTTTATTATATGATAATGAGCTGTTACTTACTCGACAGTCAATACATGTTTTGAAAGTATAGTCAGCATCAAGAGGGGTACGACAGGATGAACAGATTTTTGTAGTGATAGATGGCATTGTAAACTTATTTTTTTTTATAATAATAAAATGAAGAGAAACAAAAAGTCAGAAAGAATTTTACTCTTTATATACTGCAACTCAAGTAGTATATTCATTTAATATAACTGAATTATTTAATAACTGAAATATTTACTTGAACTGAAGTATTTGCTTTAACTGAAGCATTTATTTTATTTAATAACTAAAGTATTCATTGTAGCTGAAGTATTTAATTCAATGTATTGACTGTAACTGAAGAATTTCACTATAGCTGAAGTATTTAATTCAATGCAACTGATTTTTTTTAATAAGTGAATAATTTAAAGTGGACAATTAATAAAATCCTTTTTTTTTTTTTTTTTTTTTTTGCGTTAATTAAGTCCGGCTCAATTTTCTGTCCGGCGTTTAAGGTAAATTTTTTATTTTATTTTTTTAAAAAAAAAAGTTGAACTGAGTTTCAATTGTGTTCGCAAACTTTAAAGAATTGTAGTATATTATAAGATTTTTACAGACACAGTTTCATAAAACTACTCTGAACAGTTAAGCTTCTTGTTAACTGTAGGCCGCTCATCCATACTAGGAGGAGGAGTAGTAGCAGCAGGTGTGGGAGCAGTACTGGCAGCAGAAGGAGTCGTAGCTGCAGGAGGAGTAGTAGTAGCTGCAGTAGGAGGGGAACCACCTTCAGATACTGAAGGCTTAATTTCACAAAAACCTGCCTCTTTGGTAAGAGTTATACCTGTCTCTTTTTCAAAACCATGAAGAAATTCTATATATTTATCCGCTTGGGCAGTCATATCTAATTGACTGACTGATCTACGAAGTTCAGTAATAATTCCTATAAATATTAAATAGTCAAATATATATTTACTACTACTAAGGCTGAGAAAATCTTCTTCCCTCTCGTTCACTAAACAACCAGAGGAAAAGTCTGCATTTTTGTTTATTTTTTTTTTCAAAAGAGTAATCTATGTTACCCAGGGATAAAATCGCCTTATTGGAATTCAAAAATTTGTTTGTTTATCTTCGTTCATAAATAAATAAATAGAAAATAAGTAGAAAATATTCAGAAACGTAGTTTATTTTTCAGAAGAAATTGCTACGTAAGCAAAAAAATGGCAAGTTGCTACGTCAGCAAAGACAGATCGCAAAAAAAAAAAAAAAAACTTAAAGTCTTTCAGGCCAAGATCAGAAAGCACAAGAATTTGGCAGATAGAATAGCAAGTAAAGCTATGAGAAAAAAATTAATACTTCATTCAGCTAATAAATTCAAAGAAATTACTCACATTTTATGCATTTTTTGACAAAGAATAATGAAACCATCGTAACAGAGTTATAAAATACTTTTCTTTTCGTGTTTTATTTTAATTTTAACGTTACCTATTTCTCCTTTCTATTTCAAACAGATGCAATGATGCGACGACAATGGATGATGAATAATTTACCATTATAATAAAATTGTACCGAATTTCGTACTCACTTGTAAAATTCTAAGCTTCTTACGCAGAAAAATAATAATTTAAAAAAATTCGAACTCCGAAAAAAGTCCGACATGGACAAAACATTTAAACACCGAAATTAAAAGTTCAAGTTCCGGCAAAATTTCAAACTCAAAAATAAAATTTCAAACAACGAAAAAATTTCTTATATAGGTATTTTTCGGGGTCTCAAATAATGCTTATAAAGGGATGTCATTATCTTGTCATTAATCCGAGTGTTTCATAAAGCGAAGACAACACGACGACCTCATGAGACTAGGTGAGCGTATATATTACTTTTTTTGAAATACAATATGAATGCTCTCCCCTTGATTCTCTGCGTTCCTCTTTCAAAATTGAAGTATAGCTCGGAAATTCTTTTCGAGTCCTTTGAAACTGCAGTTGATAAAACTTTAAAGGAACCCTATTTCGTGGAAGCAATCAAAAAATATGAAATACATCCCGGCTATGTTGTATTTATAGGAAATGATCTCCTTGAAAATGTTAAGTTAATTCAAAAATATTGAGTAATTTCATTATTCAAAAGGTTTTAAAGGGGTAAAAAAATAATAATATATATATATTAATTTTATTTTTTAGTTTTCTGTGTATCCTTATAGTTTTTTTTAGAGGAAATGACCTCACTGTTTAGTTTCAGGAATAAGTAAAGACGGGGACATCTTAATTACAGAAACTGTTCGTCGACCCATTCATATTGATTAAAAAGATGATACAAGGTATATATATATATATATACATATAGGCTAAACAATAAGATATGGTAACTAAGTAGTAGTAGTGGTTACAATGTAGTTGGTTATACCAAATTTTTACCAGAGATACAGTTTGAGCTCAGCTTTTCAAAAAAGTAAACTTTAAATTTATAAAATTAAAACTCCGCGATTAATCCTAAAATTAAAATTTTAGCACGTTATGCTTAGAGCTCATCACAATATCAATCATATCTCATTGAAAAATAACGATAAAAAAATAAAACTAACGTTAATTAATAGGTAATTTAATTTTTCAATTACTGTATATACCTGATTTAACTTTAGGTACTGAATTCTTTGATAAATGAGCTTAAATTAGTTCGCTTATCTTTTGTATTGAAATAATCGAATAAATCAAGCTATTGTTAAAATTCAATACCGTTGTTTTAGTGATCAATAAATTTTATTGATATAAATTGATAAGAAATATAAGTTGATAGATAAGATGATAAAGTAATTTAGGGCGAGTAAAAAAAAAGAAAGTTTACAAGTAGTATGTAACTAACAAAAAAAAGTAATCGATTAGAAAGAAAAAGAAGTGAAACTATCTACGATTTGTTCTAGAAGTAGTGTTCACTCCACGCTTACGACCACAAGTCTTAGGTCTTCCTCTACTACCTTGAGGTCGACCACGAGGTCTACTTGACTCACCAATGACTGTAGAACTTGAGCTACTACCAGCTAAAGGAATGGAACTTATAGAATCAGTAGGAGGAGGAGAAGAAGAAGGAGAACTTGCTGGTACTCTAAATGGAGAAAGAGAAGAAAGAGGAGAAGAAGAAGAAGGAGAGCCGGTTGATAATCGAGGGAGAGAAGAAGGCGATCTATTTAACGATGTTAAAGGAGAAGAAGAACCAGAAACAGCATTAATAACAAAGTTGCTAGTAAACTCGGTTGATAATCCTTCGTAATCATCGTCACTGTCAGAAAAATAAAAATCTGTATCGTCACCAATCGTTTCCTCTTCTTCTGATGATGAAGACTCACCGGTATTGAGACCACGCTCATAGTCTCTAC
>JAIXMQ010000192.1:0-14409 GCA_025716855.1 Pilaira anomala
TTTAAAATAGAAAATGGGAAGCAAAGAAAAGAAAAGAAAAGAAAAGAAAGAAAAGAAAAGAAAAGAAAAGAAAAGAAAAAGTAAAAGAAAAAGTAAAAGAAAAAGAAAAAGAAAAAGAAAAAGAAAAGAAAAAGAAAAAGAAAAAGAAAAAGAAAAAGAAAAAGAAAAAGAAAAGGAAAAGGAAAAGGAAAAGGAAAAGGAAAAGGAAAAGGAAAAGGAAAAGGAAAAGGAAAAGGAAAAGGAAAAGGAAAAAGACTGTCATGAACTCAGACCATATATTTCATGATTAAATCTTTTCCCGTTTCCTGCACTCTAGTCTAATCGTACTGACAATCAATCTTGTTACCAGCTTCCGTCCTGTTACCCGCCTTTGCAACTCCCGCTTCAAGCTCATCAGATTATATACCACTATCAACTACTATAATCAACTCATCTCCGTTCACTCTTGTATAATCTATTACCCCAACCTATGATTACAGTCAATCACTCAGATCTTGTCCCGAATCTCTCCTTGTCACATCATGAATCATCTTGCTATTAATAATTTATAATTAACTTGTCACAAAATTAATGTCTTTATTTTTATATAAAAAGGCATATAATTTTGATGTCAAAAATCCTCATTCAGGATCTTATCAATTTTCCCGTTAAATAAATCCTATTTTATTATCACTTATTTTTATCTGCCATTGTATTCATTATCTCTCTGTACCAACTTATCTTCTGCCTCTTGCCCGTACCTCGTCCGTGACAAAGACTTGATAAAAAAATAAAAAAATAAAAGCAGTGTGAATATACACTATATGAAAAAAAAGGGATTATTCTGAACTGTCAGGCTTGTAGCTAACCCATCTAGTCTTTTTTTTAGTTTTTGTTTTGGGCTTGGGCGAAGCTGTAGCACTATTACTGTTATTTGTTGGTGAAGGAGAAGAATGAATTACAACTGGCTGTTGTCTGGTGAGTGGCATAGGAGGAGCAGGATGGATTACAACTGGTTGTTGAGAAGTAATAGTGGGAAAAGCTTGTATTTGAGGTGCAGCGGGAAAAGTAAAATTAGCTTGATTGCTTGTGCTTTGGGAAGCGTTGTTGTTGGAAGCCATAAGCAGCTGTATTTGTGAATTCATGATTTGTTGCTGCATGATAAGAATCTGTAAATCCTTTGCTAATTGCTGTGTCATATTCATTAACATTACATTTTGTTGATTACTATGCACAACGTGATTTTCGAGGGAACTTTCAAATCTTTCAGATCTGTTGTCATATTGTTGTTGAAAACTTGCAATTCGCTGATTAGCTTCAGCAACTCGCCTGGAGACATCTTTATGTGTATCAACAAGATTTGGAACAAGACCTTCATACTCTTCTAATCTACTAATGGAAGGACTGGCAGCAGCAGCAATGACTTCTTTCTGAAATTCTTTAAACTGGTCACCAGAAAACAAGGCATTTTTTGAATTGACTAGTTTATTTTGTCTGTTCAAGTGCAAATAAACTGCTGCGTCTTGCAAGACTATTCTTCTACATCTAAGCAAGAGCCTTAAAAACCCTCTCTTCATTACGCTTTCACGGCTTTGTACTGCTCTCTGCTTCCCCTTCCCCTTATCCTTCTTCTTGCTCTTTGTTCTGCCGTCTTCTTCAACAAACTCTACCTCTTCGACATGTTCTTCGAGTTCTACTTCATTGTTGAGTACCATGTTAAGTATGTTGGCCTCCTCGTCTTTGTTATCGTCAATTTCGTTCATCTCTTTGTTACATGCAGCCCCCCATTCCTTGTTGTTGACACTAGAGTAACTTTCGATCCAAGGAAATATGGTCTTTTGTAACTCTAGTGAAGGCGAAACGCTATTTCTTGCTAATGCGAAAGGTTTCCCCCAAAATCCGGCCATGCCTCTAGCAAAAGGAGCAGGTAGTTTTCCCAGATAATGTGTCTCTAGGCGAGTTTCTTTATCTTTCCACCCCCCACCTTTCTTGATCAATTCGACAGGTATACCTAGCGCTTCAGCTTCCATTGCACCAGAATGACGGCCGCCATGGGTTACTCGCGAGGTAAACACTTCTTCATCTTCAAGCACTTCTTTTGCCGTTTGCCATTGAGATGTTGTACTCAAGCTTGACTCAGGATCAAAACGCCCACGCAAAACCTTCCAGAACTGCCATCTGTCACCATGTAAGAAATCACCATTTTCCTATTTTTTATTTTCAGAAATTAGTACATTGGCCGCCACTTTTTTTTTTTTTTTTTTTTTTTTTTTTTTACGAACTTACTTGAAGTAAACTAAGCATGAAAAAAGCAAATGCACTAAAAGGGCATCTAAATAAATTCTCATGGCGCAAGGCACAGGTATATTTGCTTTCCCCTTCCACAAGAGTTTTACCCCTAGTCAGACAAAAAGACAAAGCCACAGCCTGTTGCATTCCTTTGTGTTGTTGCTTAGGGATGATAGTACAGAAGCAGTTTGAAAAATTTAAATTTCTTAGATCTTGATCACGAAGTAGCATATGATGACGAGAAGATATAGCAAACATCTCACGTATACTTGATTTCTTACTAGCAATCCAAAGGTTTTTTAAGATTCTAATGAGTTCCCCAGACTTGTAAGAATCACGGATAACGCAATGAGATGATCTATCTGCATTTGTTTGGACTTCATCATAAATTAGATCATGTTGGTATTTCTTGATTAATTCAGTCAATTCTTTTATATCTTTTGGGGATGTATAGCCAACTTCTCGGCAACTCGATTGGTACTCGTGCAAAAACATCAAAACTTTCTTGTACTGCTTGACAACTTCTATACCCACGGGCACTTCAATTATCTTCTTATTACCCTTCCTGTTAGACGGGGCATCTTCTGCCACTAAAAAAGAAAAAGAGTTAACAGTCTGGTATAACTAGTCTAATTAATTCAATGTTATCTTACTTTGCAATAAATCTAACTGACTGTCAGCATTTTGTTCTGTCCTCAATCCAATCTGTGTTCTGACGTCGGTTACCACAGAAACATTTTTCATGTAAGTACGCTTGAAAACAAATTCTTTGAAGAAAGCAACCACAAATTCAATAGGCCCAACAGTGTATGGGTACAAGGGATCAACGGGATATCTATGTCGGTTATTGTCGCAAAAGTTCTATGTTTCATAAAATATGATAATATTTATATAAGTTAAAAAAAAAGAAAAAAAATAGAAAAAAAAACATTGGGTTGCAATATACCTTCCAGTGCTCAAAAGGCATTCTGTAAGCCATGACAGTACTAGAACGCGACCTTCTTGACAGAGCATCAAAAGCTTGTTCAAGCTCTATATCCGTAGTTGATGATGCTCCAGTGCTTTGGGAATCTGGATTAGCGATGGTAGTACCAGATCCGGAAGCCTCGGCTACTGCCATATTCTTTTTAGATGGGCGACCCCTGCGAGCTTTCTTTTGAAGATTATTAGAAGTAGTAGGCTAAAAGAATGCTTCTTTAATATTGCCTTGTCTTTTATTTTATGCATGAAATTTCAGTTTTTTTTTTTTTTTTTTTTTTTTGTACCTGCATGACTTCATTGGAAACTTCTTCAGCTTGTTCTTGCTCAAAAAATTCTTCTTCTTCCTCGTCAGCTCTAATAGCACGTCTCTTAAAGGCAGTGTTGTTAGTAGAAGAGTTCATAATAGATAATATTTAGAAGAAAAGATTTTTTTTTTTATTTTGTACTCAATCAGTGCTTAAATATATATACCAGTTTTTGTAACTCACCGAGTTACTTAAACTGAAAATCTCCAGCTAAATTTCCTAGTATTAATAACTCACTTCAGTATTGTGACTCGCCGAGTTAATTAAACTGAAAACCTTTAGCCAATTTCCCGGTATCATTTACTCACTCTCGGTTTTATTAACTCAAGCTTGCCTTATTTAGAAATATTTTTACAAAAATTAGGACATCTCATTGGCTGAATTAAATTTTTATTTCCAAAAAAATATAAAATGAGTTACGATACTGTAGCGGTATACATACTAAATTATTCCTAATAAGGAGAGCCAATAAAATTTTTTTGTTTCCTATAGGTTTCAGAAATTGAAAATTTACTCAAAATAGTAATCCTTCCTTTTTAAGATAAAATTACGTTTATACCGAAATCTTATACTGGACTTTTTTTTTTTTTTTTTTTGACATGTGTTTTTTGAACGGAAATCGTGAGGGTCATGTCAAACATTAAGTACTGAAAGTGATTATTTAAGATCCTTAGTTGGGCTATGCAATACTTTGTAATACTTTACATATTAAGATTTTTTTCTTTAACATATTTTGTTATAGTTATAAACGTTTTTTTTACTGGATTGATTTCTATAAAATACATAGCCCCTTTTATTTAAATGTTATAGTTGGTAAAAACATATCTAATAGTTGATATGATATATATATATATATATAATGTGTAAGTATAAGGCAGTGTGTAGTATACGCAATGTGGAAAAGGAAAAAAGACTCAATAAAATAAAATAAAGAAAGGCAGTTTGGAGTATACACAATATTTACAAAAAAAAGTAGAAAACAGGAATATATATATATATATATTTATATATATTTACGTGGAGACAAAGTCTCTAATTTATTAGTGAAAAATTTAAAATAGAAAATGGGAAGCAAAGAAAGAAAAGAAAAGAAAAGAAAAGAAAAGGAAAAAAAAAAAAAAAGTAAAAAAAAAGAAAAAAAAAGAAAAAAAAAGAAAAAGAAAAAAAAAGAAAAAGAAAAAGAAAAAGAAAAGGAAAGAAAAGGAAAAGGAAAAGAAAAGGAAAAGGAAAAGGAAAAGGAAAAGGAAAAAGACTTGATAAAAAAATAAAAAAATAAAAGCAGTGTGAATATACACTATATGAAAAAAAGGATTATTCTGAACTGTCAGGCTTGTAGCTAACCCATCTAGTCTTTTTTTTAGTTTTTGTTTTGGGCTTGGGCGAAGCTGTAGCACTATTACTGTTATTTGTTGGTGAAGGAGAAGAATGAATTACAACTGGCTGTTGTCTGGTGAGTGGCATAGGAGGAGCAGGATGGATTACAACTGGTTGTTGAGAAGTAATAGTGGGAAAAGCTTGTATTTGAGGTGCAGCGGGAAAAGTAAAATTAGCTTGATTGCTTGTGCTTTGGGAAGCGTTGTTGTTGGAAGCCATAAGCAGCTGTATTTGTGAATTCATGATTTGTTGCTGCATGATAAGAATCTGTAAATCTTTGCTAATTGCTGTGTCATATTCATTAACATTACATTTTGTTGATTACTATGCACAACGTGATTTTCGAGGGAACTTTCAAATCTTTCAGATCTGTTGTCATATTGTTGTTGAAAACTTGCAATTCGCTGATTAGCTTCAGCAACTCGCCTGGAGACATCTTTATGTGTATCAACAATTGGAACAAGACCTTCATACTCTTCTAATCTACTAATGGAAGGACTGGCAGCAGCAGCAATGACTTCTTTCTGAAATTCTTTAACTGGTCACCAGAAAACAAGGCATTTTTTGAATTGACTAGTTTATTTTGTCTGTTCAAGTGCAAATAAACTGCTGCGTCTTGCAAGATTATTCTTCTACATCTAAGCAAGAGCCTTAAAAACCCTCTCTTCATTACACTTTCACGGCTTTGTACTGCTCTCTGCTTCCCCTTCCCCTTATCCTTCTTCTTGCTCTTTGTTCTGCCGTCTTCTTCAACAAACTCTACCTCTTCGACATGTTCTTCGAGTTCTACTTCATTGTTGAGTACCATGTTCAGTATGTTGGCCTCCTCGTCTTCGTTATCGTCAATTTCGTTCATCTCTTTGTTACATGCAGCCTCCCATTCCTTGTTGTTGACACCAAAGTAACTTTCGATCCAAGGAAATATGGTCTTTTGTAACTCTAGTGAAGGCGAAACGCTATTTCTTGCTAATGCGAAAGGTTTCCCCCAAAATCCGGCCATGCCTCTAGCAAAAGGAGCAGGTAGTTTTCCCAGATAATGTGTCTCTAGGCGAGTTTCTTTATCTTTCCACCCCCACCTTTCTTGATCAATTCGACAGGTATACCTAGCGCTTCAGCTTCCATTGCACCAGAATGACGGCCGCCATGGGTTACTCGCGAGGTAAACACTTCTTCATCTTCAAGCACTTCTTTTGCCGTTTGCCATTGAGATGTTGTACTCAAGCTTGACTCAGGATCAAAACGCCCACGCAAAACCTTCCAGAACTGCCATCTGTCACCATGTAAGAAATCACCATTTTCCTATTTTTTATTTTCAGAAATTAGTACATTGGCCGCCACTTTTTTTTTTTTTTTTTTTTTTTTACGAACTTACTTGAAGTAAACTAAGCATGAAAAAAGCAAATGCACTAAAAGGGCATCTAAATAAATTCTCATGGCGCAAGGCACAGGTATATTTGCTTTCCCCTTCCACAAGAGTTTTACCCCTAGTCAGACAAAAAGACAAAGCCACAGCCTGTTGCATTCCTTTGTGTTGTTGCTTAGGGATGATAGTACAGAAGCAGTTTGAAAAATTTAAATTTCTTAGATCTTGATCACGAAGTAGCATATGATGACGAGAAGATATAGCAAACATCTCACGTATACTTGATTTCTTACTAGCAATCCAAAGGTTTTTTAAGATTCTAATGAGTTCCCCAGACTTGTAAGAATCACGGATAACGCAATGAGATGATCTATCTGCATTTGTTTGGACTTCATCATAAATTAGATCATGTTGGTATTTCTTGATTAATTCAGTCAATTCTTTTATATCTTTTGGGGATGTATAGCCAACTTCTCGGCAACTCGATTGGTACTCGTGCAAAAACATCAAAACTTTCTTGTACTGCTTGACAACTTCTATACCCACGGGCACTTCAATTATCTTCTTATTACCCTTCCTGTTAGACGGGGCATCTTCTGCCACTAAAAAAGAAAAAGAGTTAACAGTCTGGTATAACTAGTCTAATTAATTCAATGTTATCTTACTTTGCAATAAATTTAACTGACTGTCAGCATTTTGTTCTGTCCTCAATCCAATCTGTGTTCTGACGTCGGTTACCACAGAAACATTTTTCATGTAAGTACGCTTGAAAACAAATTCTTTGAAGAAAGCAACCACAAATTCAATAGGCCCAACAGTGTATGGGTACAAGGGATCAACGGGATATCTATGTCGGTTATTGTCGCAAAAGTTCTATGTTTCATAAAATATGATAATATTTATATAAGTTAAAAAAAAAGAAAAAAAAAATAGAAAAAAAAACATTGGGTTGCAATATACCTTCCAGTGCTCAAAAGGCATTCTGTAAGCCATGACAGTACTAGAACGCGACCTTCTTGACAGAGCATCAAAAGCTTGTTCAAGCTCTATATCCGTAGTTGATGATGCTCCAGTGCTTTGGGAATCTGGATTAGCGATGGTAGTACCAGATCCGGAAGCCTCGGCTACTGCCATATTCTTTTTAGATGGGCGACCCCTGCGAGCTTTCTTTTGAGGATTATTAGAAGTAGTAGGCTAAAAGAATGCTTCTTTAATATTGCCTTGTCTTTTATTTTATGCATGAAATTTCAGTTTTTTTTTTTTTTTTTTTTTTTTTTTTTTGGTACCTGCATGACTTCATTGGAAACTTCTTCAGCTTGTTCTTGCTCAAAAAATTCTTCTTCTTCCTCGTCAGCTCTAATAGCACGTCTCTTAAAGGCAGTGTTGTTAGTAGAAGAGTTCATAATAGATAATATTTAGAAGAAAAGATGTTTTTTTTTATTTTGTACTCAATCAGTGCTTAAATATATATACCAGTTTTTGTAACTCACCGAGTTACTTAAACTGAAAATCTCCAGCTAAATTTCCTAGTATTAATAACTCACTTCAGTATTGTGACTCGCCGAGTTAATTAAACTGAAAACCTCCAGCCAATTTCCCGGTATCATTTACTCACTCTCGGTTTTATTAACTCAAAGCTTGCCTTATTTAGAAATATTTTTACAAAAATTAGGACATCTCATTGGCTATATTAAATTTTTATTTCCAAAAAAATATAAAATGAGTTACGATACTGTATCAAAGCGAATTTTATTTTTTTATGCACGTATCAAAGCGAATTTATAAAATAAAATGGTTTTTTTCTATCCACTAGCCAAATACAGACTGAGAAAAAGAAAACAACCGTTTCTTATTTGTTTTGAGTAATGAATCCAACGAACAGAGTAAATTCTTTATTATTTTAAGTTGTACTTTTTTTTTGTTTTTTTGAAAAAAATCACTTGAGCCTGAGTAAACCATGACTTTTCGGCAAATTTTACTTTATTTACTTTATTTACTCTATTTGTATTAGGGAAAAACGAATTATTTTAGCTTTGGTAAAATAATTGAAGAGAGAATAGGATCAAAGTATGTGTTAAATACCTCGTTTTCTGAAATAGAAGTTTCATTCTTAATAACATCCGAAGGTAGCTTTTGCAATCTGTTTAATTTGTAAAAGTAATCTAGTGACATGTAGATATTGTATTTTGTTTAGAGACACTTACGCGTTGTTGATACCTCTAATCATTCTTGATAAGTAATAGGTTTGTCTTCTGGCGAAATTCAACAATTCCAATTCGGCATCGCTTCTTGTCATTTTATTATCTTCCACAGCTTATATAACTCTTGATATTTTTACTATTATTTCCTCAAATTTATCGTTAATTGTACTTGTCACCTTTTTGTTATTCGTCATATGATTGAAAAGGCTATGGTACAATAGATTAAGAGTATCAACAGAAAAAACTTTTAGAAGTAATTCGCTGTGCTGATTGGGTGCTAACATTATAATATTTATAAGCAATAGAATTTCATGAAGATGCGTTTCAATTTTCATAAGTCCAACATTTGATAATTTGGTTGCTTCAGCTTGGTAAATGTCAAATAATTTGTAGATATTTCCATCTTCTGCAGTTTCAAAACGTGATAAATTTTTGTAGGGATTACGTATTGTAGTAGCTTGTGGCTCTGCTTCAGCTTCTTCATTTTCAACAGAAGAAAAATTGGTATAATCTTCATTTCCATTAAAAGCAGAAGAAATTGGTGCTTGTTTTTCGCTTTCTTCTTCAGAAGTTTCAGTCCGCAGTAGTAGTATATTTTTATTTTCATTGACAGCAATAACTGTGTGATCTTTATCTTTGCATAGTTGACTAACTTCTTCATTTACGACATCACCGATATAATCCACTGCTCCCACGTGAGCTTCCAGCTGGGTCTTCCTTCTTCTTATAGTTGTCCAAAACCTCGTAATATCCTCTGACTTCTTCCAGGTATTATATTCCAGTAAAAGCCGTTTCTGGCCATTAATAGGCTACGTGGTAATAATGGTTCTGTATCTTGAAGAAACATAATGACGATCAGTTAAACTATATTGTTCGACAAATTTCTTCAAAGATAGTGTATCCTTATTCTGAAGTCACTCCTGAGCATCAAAACTCAACTGTCATTTTCTCTTCTTCAAATTAGGATGCTTCATAATTTAAATAATCGGAAGAAACGAATTTCGATCACTTTAACTGACGTCATATTTTTTTGCAACGACCCGATTGAAACCCAACTACTAGCAAAGATGACACGTCCGACAATTTTTTATTTTTTTCTCTTTTCCTACTACTCATTGGTTTAAAGCGACATGAAGGATTCTTGCAGCTTGTAGGTTAGGAAACTAACTGAACGTTCTCAATACTGCCCTTGTTCTAAAAGCTTTTTTAAGCTTGAAGCTTGATACCAGGTTCTTGTTTTGCTTTAAACTAACATCTTTCCATTCGGTATGTAAAAAAATAACACAAGATTAACTTTGTTACTTACTAGCGATTCATTCTATTTATGTTTTTACCTCTGTGTGGATGCTACTAATCCTCATCAAATTTCAGAGTTAGATTGCAAGTGATGCATAATTTTCATTATAATTGGATTTCTCTTTAGAAAAACCACTTTCAATCTTTAAATTAGTTCTCGATTGTTTGGATACACCCGGGGATTTTCGAGTGACCTAAAATAAAATAAAACTACCCAAAAATTCAGCTCAGCTTGATCAATCCCAACTACCCAAGAAAAAATAAATGACCTATTTATTATATCGGGAGTGACCTGGATAAAATAAAACAACCGAGATGGGTCTGTCGTATTTACATCATCTCTACTTATATCAACATAAGTAGATCAGGGATATAAAACTAAACATTATAATAAAAACCTGTTATCTCCTCATAATAGTATACATGTTTAGCATTGTATATCATTATCAATATCTTGAACCTAAAGGAAATCCTCTATATTTAAATGCAGATACAATTGCCTTCAAATATGATTGCCGGTAGAATACCATGAGCAAATATTAAAACATAAAATTGGGATTAAATAAAAATAAAAACTAAAATTAATTCTCAATTTATATTAATAAATAGAATAAGAGATATTTACTGTTAATATTCTCCATACAAGATTAGCTACCTTTTGTTGGGATAAGAACGACTATTACCAGCAAAAATACATTATTCATCTATTAATAATAAAGCGATATTATATTACCTGTATAAAAAAAAAGAATAAAAAGAAAAACGCTTTTGGAATAACAAGTATCCCAACAACTGTCAATTCAATCCCAAAAAACGGGAAAACATAATTCAATCCAAGTAGAACAATAGAATTGATCGGGTCGTACAATAAATAATAATTCTTTATCAATTAAAGTAAAAGCATTTACCAATGAAATCTGTAGCAATGGATCCCAGATCGATAATTAACCCTTTAATATAATTACAAGGTATAATTGATCAGGGACATAGATTGTTATCCAGTCGGATAGACAAAATCCAAGATTATTTATGGTCAATTCGAAAGAGTAGAACATTTATATTCAAAAGCAGAGGAATTGGGTATAGATTCATTTAAACCCATCAAAAGATGATCCTTTTCAAACACAATCATCAAGATATTCAGGATATATAAAGATGATTATTATTTTAGTTTAGAAGAGTTCTTTTTCGGTTTTATTTTACAATGTTACGCCTCTTTAATTTCAATTGAGGGTAACACCAACTTTCAAAAAACATATAAATACCTCTTCTAAAAATAAAATAAATAAATCTTCAATCAAGTAATAACTTTAAATAAGTTCATTTGTATTCAATGTCTGGTTCTTTTAATATTCCTTCCCAATTCTTCATTGTTTACTTTCTATTGTGTATTTATTACCTCTCAAAGTATCTTTCTAAGAATTCGTTGCTTAATATTCATTACCTTTCGTCTATAATATAAATATATTTAATATTTCTTTGTGAATCTCTGTATTTCCTACTCTTATCTTATTGCTAGTCATCCAATTGTTAAATAATAACTTTGCTGATACTCCTTTAAAGACAACTAGTCGCTAAATACCATTTCTCATAAACTAAATATAATAAAGTCTTTCTAAGTTGACAACTCAATAGTCTGGTGCTCACATTTTTATTTACTTTTCTATTATCTGTATCCTCTTTCTACATTTAATAACTATCCCTAACTTATACAACTAAATAATCCCTAGCTGTATCAACAATAAAAATTACCTAAGTATTTTCTCATTAAGCCGTATAGTCCACATATATGACAGATCTTATATATATTCATACCTTACATTATGTGCTTTGGGCAATAAATAAAGGTAAAAGATTGTTGGTACGTAATTGAATTAAGTCATTGTGTTACCTCGATTGAGCGCTATGACAGGGTAATCCAGTATCTGTCATATCTCAGATACAAACACCTACACTGTTCTACTTACATCATGCAAAACTAAAAACACAAAATAATAAACTATATATTACGCTAGACATTAGAGCTGATATATAGACTAAATTATACTATAACATTATGTCATTAACAAATCTTTAGTAATAATATAAATAGTCGCATAGTTTAAAAATATGGATATCTCAGTTAATTTTGAATAAAGAATAAACCCCCTTCGTTCGTTGTCATTTAATTTATCTCCCTTTATTTTATTTTTATAAAACCCTTCAAACCGAATTCCAACAGTTGCGGAGGGAGTAAGATTAACACCAGGTGAAGAATCCAATAGTGGTCCTGGGACTATACCAGGCAAGGCAGGGTCTTGTAAGATAGATCGTAGAAGAGATTCTAAAGCCAAGTTTAATAATAGTGGAAACAATGGATCACCTTGACAAAGGCCACGTTTTTGATCAACTGGAGTAGAGATATAGCCATCAACATTGATTCTAACATTTGTCTGAAAAAAAAACTTAATAATAGACGTAACTAAATGAGACGGGAGGTTAAATCTACTAATTAAAACTGCCTGTAAGTATTGGCTATTAACTCGGTCGTAGGCCTTCATAAAATCTAGAAGCAAAGCCACCGCTTGATGATGAGTAGTGTCGGATTTGGTATAGTCAATGTTGAATTTGAGAATAAAGCCATTGTCCCCAATAAACCTCTGAGGAAGAAAGCTAGTTTGGTGAGAATTGATTAATTTATGTGCTACCCAGACTAATCTAGAATTCACAAGTCTTGTAAAAATCTTAGCATCGCAGTTGATGAGTGTGATAGGGCGCCAATTCTTGAGTAAAGATAAATCATCTTTTTTGGGTAAGAGGCACATTATGGAATCATGCCAGGAAAGAGAAAAAACACCATCTTTCAAAGCGGCATTATAAAGGTCAGTCACCATAGGTTGGTATAAAGACAGATTAAAAATAAAAAAAATAATATCATAACTTAAACCATCAGGACCAGGGCTACTGGGATTAGGTGAGTGTTTTGCTTGATCTAGAATGTCTTCAATCAAAAAATTACGAGACAACCTCTATTGGCGGTCTGAAGTAAGTTGTTGAACTGACTGGATTATATCAACTAGTGTTTAAATCATATTAGTATTAACCGGATCCGGGGTAAACAAATCAGTGTAGAAAGCTTCTGTTGCCAGTAGCTTGTCAGGATCATTGGAACAGCGTGTACCACTAACAGAATGAATAAGATCCTCGATACGACGTTGTTGTGCCTTAGTTGCGATAGCTCGTTTGAGATATCCGGCGGATAATTCACCATTTTCGCGCCATCGTAGAGTAGCTTAGCTATATCAACTGCATTCTGTTGGAGTTGGATTATTTAATTTTGAATTGGTCGAAGAAGTTGCTCTCGCATTTCAAAAGATGGGTTGAGTCGAAGTATAGAATTACGTTCACTTTGCAGTTTCTTGATTCTCTTCTTTCGCCATGATTGAGATGTTCGAGCTATAAATGAGATAGGACAAACGAAAATAAAGTGCAATAAAAATATATAACAAAGGTTAAATAATCAGACTGCAAAAATAAACTAAACTCTATTAAAAGATACCAAAAGCATCTTAGTATATTTAGTAAAATAGTAATTAAAGAGGCGTTGCATGAATAGTGAAGCCTGACCTAGGTTTCGACTATCAGTTTGCCCACGTTGCTTGTCATGGATAAACTAGTTCCTGAAGATTAACCAAGTTAATGTAACTGGCTGCTGCACCTGATAATTAATATAAAAGGAGATTTATGTCAATAAATACGATGATATGATTTATATAAAAGAACCAATTAATTAATCAGAGTAGATAAACTTGTTGTATAGAAAAATAGAAGGAAGTTGAAAGCATATGATAATTATATGAGAATATACCTAATGTGCTCGTTCACAACATTACCCCCCCCCCAATACCGCATGGATTTTGGTTTTTTTTCTGTTTGAGTAAACAAATTCGACCAAAATAGTTTGACAAATCTGAAATATGATGAAAATAATTTTTACATTTTGGTTCTGTGAGACAAATTTAAGACTCTATTTCGTTAATAAAACACACATTCTGGGTTTATTTTTATATATGATAAAAATAAAACCAAAATAATTATAGTTTTAATAGTAAAAGATTTGTTTTGATATAGTAGTTTTATTTCTTAAATCAAAATTTGTGCTTCTAAACAGGAATAATTTGCTTAAATAAAGCAATATATATTAAAAAAATCACATATGTAGCCAGATTTTTACGCTCAATATCAGAATAGTTTTGCTCATAAAATCAAAATTATTTAATAAAAAATACAATAACCTTAAAAAAAATGGTTCATAATAGAAATATATCACTCAATAACCCAAAAATATAGTGCAGCTCAAATATTGCATAACGTACATATGTATTCTTCATTGAATGAAAAAAAAAATGTTTTTTATTAGTTATGTGTATAATAACTCATTCGGTTAAAGAACATAATTAATTACCTTTATTTTTTTTTCTTTAAGAGAGACCTGTACAAGAGCTTAACTCTATACATGTGCTGATATAACGCTATGAATATTATGTTAGTAAAGTAATTTTTTTTAAAGGCAACTTACAAAAAATAGAAAAGAAGTCTGTCATTCTTTGAAAAGAACGCAATTTCGACCGATTCCGAACTA
>JAIXMQ010000193.1:0-14405 GCA_025716855.1 Pilaira anomala
TTGAGTTTGGATGGGTCGGTTCATTCAGTGGATGATGATAAGCCAGCTGCAGATTTCAAAATTTAATGAACAATATGAAGGATTGTATAATTATGTTCATGGAGGTCGACAAGAATTGATAAATGAGATTTCTGGTGCAGAAAACTCTTATGCTGCTGTCGAAAGGTCTTTACAATATTATGCTCCTTCTGAAAGACACAATGTTACCATGGTGTTGAATGCATATGCTGAAAAGATTGAGGAGATGAAAAATCGAGTAAAAGGTTTTGATGATGATATTTCCATTACTAGAGCAAGAATTCAAGCTGAATTATACGCTGGTTTAAATGTGTTACCTGGTGAATTGGTAATGAATTTGGTACAAGAGTACCAATGGCCGAATGAAAACGTATGTCAAGATTTAGGACTACCCTATGATTACAATCTAATTTTTAGAGGTACATATAATCCACCAAGACGGGAAGCATTGGAAGCTGCTAAGGAAGGTAAAGCTATAAATAATGCAGCTGAGGCTCGTATTAGGGAACTGGAAGCGCTGGTGCAAAAGTTAAGTCTTGGTATGGGGGTTAGGGAAACGGTGGTTACGGGGAAGAAGCAACCAACTACTCTGTTAAATGAAGTGGTGAAACCCGAAGAAAAAAAAGTTGATTATCATGAACGTCGAAAGAGAACTAAATTTCCTCGTTTTGAACAAGGTACGGCTGCCGCTGCTCAACAATGGTTGAAACACTATGAACATTTATGTGGTTTCGTTAATTTTGATGAGAATGAAAAGGTAGCTGAATTATCTGTGGTATTGTCGGGTCAGGCTCTGAATTGGTTTTTGAATGTTGAAAATCGTGAATGGAAATCAGTCAAGACTCAATTCCTGTTACAATTTGGTGGGGGTGAAAACCCGGCCTTAATTGCATTAAGTGATTTAAAGAAGCTACGTCAAGGGAAGATGTCGATGAAAGAGTTTGGTCCTATCATCTTAGATTTATTTGATCGAGCCCAAATTTATCGTCCTGAATTGCAGTTAGATTACTTTAAGGAAAGGATTAATAGTGAACTACTTCGTGCTATGATTTATCGGGGGCCTAAGACTTTGGTAGAAGCTATCAATGTTACTACAGAGGTGGAAGATGATTTGAAGCGTTTGAGTACTAGTGGTTCTGCTCCTGTATTTCCTACTGTAAGTTATGACACATCCTCTAGTGGCAGTACGGCTGCTGTGGTAGAAAAACAAAACTATCAAGGAAATGGAAGATCCCGAGGTCAAGGTTCACGTCAAGGTACTTATAGAGGTAGTTATAAGTCTGGTGGTTCTGGTTCTGGGTCTGGTTCTGGTTCTGGTTCTGGAGGCCATGGTGGTAATAATGGTGGTGATTCTAATAGATATCGTCATTCTGGATCAAGTGGATCTAAAACACAACAAGAAACTAGACGATGTTATAAATGTGGTACTAAAGGACATTTAGCTGGTGCTTGTCGTGTCAATAAACAAAAACAAGAAAACAATTATTCTCAAAGTTTAGTTAACCCTGCTGAAGAAGAAGTGAATATTTTTGCTCATTTAGGAGGATTCAGGCAAAATACTCAAGTGACTCAAGAAGGGGAAGGTGGTGAGAAATATCGGTTTTCGAAGACAATGGTGTTAAAGGATGGTAATGATCAAGAATGCTTAGTCGATACGGGTGCTACTGTCAGTTCAGTTGCCTGGGATACTGTAAAAAAATTAAAATTGCATACTTTCAAGACACCTATGAAGTTTATCCAATATGGCAGCGGTACGACTCAACCTACTGAGGATAAGGCGATCATGAAGTTTTCAGTGAATGGGGTAGCAACAAGAGCCCTTATGTATGTTGTTGATCACCAAAATACCGAGGTGATTCTAGGAATGGACTGGATGGTTGAGGAAGATTGGGCTTTGAGACCTAAAACGAAAGAATTGTTCAAAATAGAAGATAAGCAGAATGTCCAACAAGAAGGTAAATCGATAAAAGAAAAATGGACAGATGAGTTATTAAAGGAATTCCCAAGTATAATTCCGAGTGATGATGAAGTTCAAACTGTAACCAACGCACCCTATAAACATAGAATTTTAACTGGTGATGCTTTGCCTGTGTATGTGCGTGATTATAGAAGACCTTTTGTTGAAAGTAAACAGATCAAGGTAGAAGTTGCTGAAATGTTGAAGAAGAAGGTTATTGAACCTAGTACGAGTGCTTGGTGCTCCCCTGTGGTGTTGATAAAAAAAGGTGATCATGCTCAAGCTCTGAAAAATGGTACTCCATTACAATGGCGGTTTTGTATCGACTATAGGCGATTGAATGCTGTTACTGAAAAGGACAAGTTTCCGATTGGTAACCTAAATGAATTGCTAGATAGATTGATTGGATGCAAGTATTTGAGTACGATTGATCTGAAGGCGGGTTACTGGCAAATTCCAATGGATCCAAGAGATGCACATAAAACTGCTTTTATTGCTGATGGCGCATTATATCAATTTAGGGTATTGCCTTTTGGTTGTGTTACTGCACCTAATGCTTTTTCTCGGTTCATGGCTGAGGTAACTAGTGGGTTGAAAAATTGTAAGGTATATCTCGATGATATTATTATTTTTAGTAAAACTAGCGAAGAACACAAGAATGACTTGCGAGCTTTGGTATCAAGATTAGCTGAATATAATTTGAAGATTTCGGTGAAGAAGAGCAAGTTTTTTCAGCGTGAGGTTACCTATTTAGGGTTCATTGTAAGTGATCAAGGTATCCGGTCAAATCCTGCTAAGATTCAAATGATCAAGGACTGGAAGGCTCCAACAACTGTATCCGCGTTACAACGTTTTTTAGGGTTCTGTGCTTTCTATCATAGGTTCCTAAATAACTTAACTCAAGTGGCGGCTCCGTTATATATATTGTTGCGAAAGGATCAAGAATTTGAATGGACCCAAGAAACTGATGTGGCGTTTGGAGAATTAAAAAAAATGGTGATGAACTTACCTACGTTAGCGTATCCGGATCCAGCTAAGCCTTACGATGTTCATACCGATGCAAGTACTCATGGTTTAGGTGCTGTTATCGTACAGGATGGTCGTCCTGTTGCCTTAGCTAGTCGTACTCTTACTGCCGCTGAGAAGAATTATAGCACTACGGAACAGGAAGCTTTGTGTGTCTTTTATGCATTAAAGCATTTTTACCCTTATTTGTACGGTGCTACTTTAATCATTTACACCGATCATGCTGCGCTCAAGAGTATTTTATCGACGAAGGAACCAAAAGGACGTATTGCAAGATGGATCTTAGAAATTCAAGGCTATACTTTCACTATTATTCATAGAAAGGGTTCTCTAAATGCAGATGCTGATGCTTTAAGTCGTCGTGATCAAGTTAATTCCCAAGAGGTACAAGGTCCAACTAAAGAAAATTCTCAAGGGGGGGATGGTATTGGTCAACAAGTTTTATCTGGGATATTACATTTGAAGAATGAACAAACTAAGGATTCTGTAATCAAAGCGCTTATGAAAGATGGGATCAAGATGCCGTATAAATGGATTAATCAAATATTGTATTATGTGTACGAAGATAAATCGAGTGTACCGGTTACTCCTCAGTCATTGGTCAAGTCATTATTAAGAAGCATGCATAACTCTCCTACAGGTGGTCATTTTGGTGTAGAGAAGACTATGGCTAAACTTAGGTTATTAGGGTGGTGGCCAAATATGTTGGAAGATACCAAGAATTGGATTCAAAGTTGTGATGAATGTCAACGATTCAAAATAAGAAATGATTCCACGGTACCGCCTATGAAGCCTATTATACCCTCTCGATTAGGTGAAATTTGGGCACTGGATATTGCTATGCTTCCATTGTCAAATAATGGTAACAGGTATTTACTGGTAATGGCTGAATATTTGAGTTGTCACTTGGTGTAACTGTTTCTGAATAAAACTTGACAACTGGAATTCTAGTGTAAATTGTATTGGTATTCTGAACGTAACTTGCAAAGATTAAGAATATAAAGTATGTAACATATTATGATAAGAGAAGTGAAGGAGGAAGAGATTGTATCGTAGAAAAAAAAAAGGAAATTGTTATCGTTTTGGAACCCAGTTTAGTCACCTTCTGTTATTTATTTATATATGATTTACGTATCTTATTCAACCTTATAGTTATCTGCTTTTAATTTTACCCTTATCTACCTATCTTACTTTACTTTGGATTCTTCTTATTTTTTTTTTACACAAACATGTCAAACAACATCCCATTTTCAATTTATCAAATTATCACATTATTATTTTAGTATAAAAGGGGCTTAATCCTACTATGAAATAAACCTCATCGAATTTTACCTAGAGATATCTTCTATCCATTTGAATATTAATCTGGTTCAAATAGACACAAAGTAGGTTTTACAGTCGCCTAGGTTCTTGTGTTGTATTTAGTGATTAATCGTTTATTGTAGTCTGTTCTCTTTTGTATCGTTTAAATATATATAAAACCCCCTCAACTACCGCTACTGTCAATTGGTCCGATCAACCAGATCTTTTTCTTTTTATACAAGTAGCCATTAGCCCTCAAATTAACTCAATGTCTGATATAGCAAATAAACCTGCTGGTAGTGGTCATCTCTTGCGATTTCTCAGTGATCCCAAGGACTTCTCTGGTTCAACAAGTCAAGATACTGCCAATAAGGTTAATCCTCTAGGCTGGCTGAAGAAACTAAACAGACTGAAAGACCTTATCAAGCTTACGGATGGTCAAATTCTTATTATTGCGGCTGATCACCTGGTGGGAAAGGCTGGTATCTGGTACGATATTATTGGAAGTACTGCTACAACTTGGACAGCTTTTACTGAAATGTTCAAAAAGAAGTACTGCGCCGGTCTTGAAGATGTATATTGGTCTCAAATCAAAGAATGTAAACAACTTCAAGGTGAAACTGTTGAAGACGTAGATGTTCGCCTCAGGGAATTGTACTCTTTAGTTAATGTTACTGATAACAAAATGATGATTCGTTCTTTTCTTGATGCCATTCATCCTCGTATTGCTTATGAAGTCGAAAGAAGTAGTGAAGATTCTGCCTTCTCTAGGAACTTAGAAGTCTTGGTATCAACTGCTGCGAGAATCGAATCTGTCGGTCTGAAGTATCAAAAAAGAGGTGTAGAAACGGTTTCGACTGTCGGTAGTGTCATTCATGTCCCTATTAGTCCATCAAGTAACACCCCAAGTGTAGGCAATCAATCTTATGCTGGTTCTGATTCTAATACTATTAATGAACTGTTAAAAGAATTTAAAGAATTAAAAATTAATATGATTAACACTCCCAGAAGTTACTCAAATAATTCTCGTACTCTTACTTGTTTCCAATGTGGTGAAGTAGGCCACAAGAAACCTGACTGTCCTCAGATACGTGATAGTAGACCATATAATAATAATCAGGGTCCTCCAGTTTCGGGTTCTAACGCTATTCCTATTGGGTCGCCTAATAGTAACAAAAATAATCAAGCTGAAAGTTCGGGAAAAGCCAGAGAGTATCACCAATAAAGGTAGATGATACTCAATCAAATTTAATTCCTTTACCCCCACCACCTGAAGAAAATACAGTGTATTCTATTGAAAGTGTTCTTGAAATTAATGCGGTTAAACGAAAGCGCTTGGATGAACCGCCTGTTACAAGAAAAATGTCAAACAATGGTATGGAAATTATTGGTGGACCTAGTACTTCGACTTCGCCAAAATCTGTAACCGAAAATAAATCGTCAAGAGCAAAGCCATCAAAAAGAAAACCAATGAAGAAAATACCACTTGCTGTTAATCGACACAACATTTGGGACAAATTTAAAACATTGAACTCAGGCTTATCTTTTATTGACTGGTTAGCTATTGATCGTGATGCTCAAAAACAATTAATGGAAGGTCTTAGGACACTCCGTTCAAGAAAGAAAATAAGAAGACCAGCCGTAGATCAAGTAAATGAAGACGTGATCATGGTAGATGAAACTCCTTCCAAACTTGGTCTGAATACTGTGGCTTCTGTTCAAAGGTGGAATACTATGCTAGAAGATGATTCAAGCAGTGAAAATAGTGATTATGATTCTGCTTGGAATACTGACTCTGAAGAAAGTGATGCGTCAACAACAAACACTAGCGAATTAGGCTCAATCACAAATTATCCTTATTCTCTAAATGTCATGCGTTCTAGTGCTCCCCTGACAGCTCCAATCAGTATCAATGGTCATATTATCTATGCTATCTTTGACTCGGGTGCCTCAGTATCATTGCTTTCTGAAAACTTGGCCAAGAAGCTAATGTTAAAAACTAATGGTGATAAAATGCAGCTAGTGGCGTTCAATGAAAATCATTCTAGTGAAAGCGAAATCGCCCCGGATGTCCCTGTAATGATTGGCGGTCATCTTCGACCTGAGCATATGTGTATTCACAGAACATCACCAGAAGATAGAAGAAATAATTTGTGTATCTTGGGTATGACCTGGTTCCGAGCTTATCATGTTGCAGTGGATCTTAAAACAAATGTTATCTCTTTTCCTATCTCTTATAATGGCAAGATTCCGGAAAATAGTGTTACTCCAAGAGTTGAAATCCAAGGTACTTCTAGTAGAGATTTAGGAAGGTCTAATTACCCAAGTACTATTTCGGAATCGTCTAATGGGGTGCATTTCTATGATGATGATGCTGAATCTATGGTGCCAAACATAGGTAACGAAGTATTTGCGGTCATGGTCTCTCAAACTACTGGCAAGATAAATTCAAACAATACTGTAGTTAACGCTCTGTTGAAGCCTTATCACGAAGATGTAATTGATATGACAGAAGATGAAAGTGAAGAGCTAACTAAGGAATCTGAAGATAAGGCGATTGATGTTAGTAAAGTCCCTGATTTTCTGTTACCTCTGATTGAAGAATACAAAGATTGTTTTGTCGAAGTTCGAGGTTTAGGTCGTGTAACTATTGCTGAACATAGAATTGAAACCTTTAAAGATGTTGAACCTATAACTTCGAAACCTTTCCGAATGTCATGGGTAGAACAAGAGCAATTACAAAAAGAGTTATCTGAAATGCTTGAATTGGGTCTTATCCGTCCTAGTACCGGGTCTTGGTGTTCTCCATGTTTCTTCATTAGGAAAAAGGCTACAGCGGGTAATCCGAATCCAGGTTTGCGTTTGCTGATTGATTATAGAAGGCTGAATGCAGTCTGTCCCAAAACACCTTTTCCACTACCTTTGATGGATGATCTACTTGATTCACTTGCAGGTGCTAAATATTTTACTACTTTGGATGCTGCTTCTGGTTATTATCAAGTACCACTTCATCCTGATGACATTGAAAAATCTGCATTTATCACTCCTCGAGGAACCTATGAATTTTTGGTTATGGCCTTTGGACTCACTAATGCTCCTTATCAATATCAAAGAATGATGAATATGTTGTTACAAGAATATATTGGGTCGTTCGTATTCGTGTTTATTGATGATATTATTATTTTCTCTCGTACTGCTGAACAACACAGTGAACACATCAAATGGTCTTAGAGAAATGTCAAGGTGCTAATTTGCGACTGAAATGGAAAAAGTGTACTTGGGGTTCTACTGAAGGTGTGGAATATCTTGGTCACAAAATTGGTCCTAGTGGTCTTTTACCCAATATTGCAAATACGGAGAAAATCTTGTTGTTTCCTGAACCAGAAAATGCTACTGCTTTGCGTTCCTTTTTGGGTACTACTGGTTTTTATAGAAGATTCTGCAAGGATTATGCTAAAACCACTCAACCTCTGAACAAGTTACTTAAGAAGAATGCCAAGTATATTTGGGGCCCCACTCAACAACAAGCGTTTAATGATCTGAAGTTAGTATTGACTACTCCTCCTTTGTTATCGTATCCTGATCGAAGTATGAAACAAGTTATTACTACTGACGGAAGTGCTGTTGCTATCTCGTGTATACTTAGTCAATTCCCTATTGGTGAACCTTCTCGAGAAAGCGTTATCTCTTATAATTCCAGATGTCTTCGTGAAAATGAGATGAACTATTCGGCTGTCCATATTGAGGCTCTTGCGATTGTCTGGGCGGTACAGAAGTACAAGTATTACTTAACTGGTCGAAAATTCCTTTTGAGAACTGATAACGTTGCCTTGGTCTGGATCTTGAAACCCTCAGCAAAACCAAGTCCTAAATTGAGTAGGTGGGCTGCTAGTTTGAGTGAGTTCGATTACGATGTGGAACATATTAGTGGCGTAACCAATCCAACGGATAGTTTATCTCGGTATCTCCCAACTGATAACTAAGTCTTACTGATAACTATGTTCAAAATATGATAAGAAATTTATAAAAAAGAAAAAATATATATATATATATATATAAATACTTAAAAAAAAAAAAAAAAAAAAAACTTTATCAAATCAATTCTACCTTTTCTTTTACCTTTATTTTTTACTTTTATAAAAAAAAAAAAAAATAAATAAAACATCTATTTCTATCTTTAAAATCTTTATACGTACATTCAATAATTGACCGCTTTGGCTCATATAAATAGCTCTGAATAAATATGAAGTTCGCTTGGTACTTAAACTTATTCAACTATTTACTTGATGGCTCTTATCCAGATGGTGCTTCGAAAGTAGTTAAACAGAAGATTCGTAGACATGTGGTGGGATTGATTATCCGTGGTGAGGCTTTGATTGAACAAGATAGCGAAAAGGAAGTATTGCATGAGGCAAATGTTCGAAAAATTATTATTCAAGTTCATGAGGAAGGTCATTTCAGTGGAGCTCAATTATACAAACATGTGAAGACCAAGTTTACCTATGACAAGGATTTATTGACTATCTGTAATTTAATTGCTAAGGAATGTATTACCTGTCAAATGCGTGCAAGACCTGTAGTAACAAGGCGTAATTTCTCTCGTCCCATCCCTACTCCTGCCGTTCCCTTTTATTTAGTTGGTGTTGATGCTGTAGGTCCTTTGGAAATTACTGAGAAAGGAAATAGATATATCTTGACTGGTATAGATTATTTAACTCGATGGCCGGTTGCATTAGCTGTACCTAATATTGATGAAACCACTACGGTGTCGTTTTACTACTCGTGTATCGTTCAAAATCATGGTGTACCAAAATATATTCTTTCTGATCGAGGCAAGAACTTCATTTCAAATTATACTAAATCCTTTTTGCATCAATTGGGGTGTCGGTCTATTGCTACTACAAGTTTTCGTGCACAATGTAATGGGATGGTAGAAAGGCTAAACCAAAGTCTCTGTCGAACAATTGCAAAATTAGCTCGTGATAAGAATGATTTACATGAATGGGATAAATACCTGGAACCTGCGCTCCTTGCTCTTCGAACTCTAGAAAATGCATCAACTGAATTCTCTCCAAGTGAACTGCTATATGGTTACCAAATTACTACTCCTGGATTATGGTCTGCCCCGTTAACTGAAGCTGATGAAGAAACAACGGAAGAACTACTCGTCGAACGTGTCAAATTCATTAGAAATGAATTAGCCGAAATTAGATTATCGGCTCGTGAAAATTCTGAACAAGCAAAAGGAAAACAGGCTGAAAGGTATAACAAGAGAGTAAAGGCATTGCGTGTATATGAGATAGGTGAACAAGTATTATTGAAAGAAAATGTCCCTAAAGGCAAGTTTGGTGATAAATGGTCTGGTCCATATGTGGTGTTAAAAAGGAAGGGTGTTGATAATTATTATTTGGAGGGCCCAAGACGTGCTCGTGTTAAAGCTGCTGTGAACAGTGACTTCTTGAAACCGTATATTGAAAGAAAAACCATGGAACCTGATTTAGAAGTAAAACATAATCATGAACATTTCAAGACATGGGTGTACTCTGGTGGTGCTTCTACAAAGACCCGTAGTCAAGTTTTGGGTGGGAGTTTGTCACTTGGTGTAACTGTTTCTGAATAAAACTTGACAACTGGAATTCTAGTGTAAATTGTATTGGTATTCTGAACGTAACTTGCAAAGATTAAGAATATAAAGTATGTAACATATTATGATAAGAGAAGTGAAGGAGGAAGAGATTGTATCGTAGGAAAAAAAAGGAAATTGTTATCGTTTTGGAACCCAGTTTAGTCACCTTCTGTTATTTATTTATATATGATTTACGTATCTTATTCAACCTTATAGTTATCTGCTTTTAATTTTACCCTTATCTACCTATCTTACTTTACTTTGGATTCTTCTTATTTTTTTTTTTTTACACAAACATGTCAAACAACATCCCATTTTCAATTTATCAAATTATCACATTATTATTTTAGTATAAAAGGGGCTTAATCCTACTATGAAATAAACCTCATCGAATTTTACCTAGAGATATCTTCTATCCCTTTGAATATTAATCTGGTTCAAATAGACACAAAGTAGGTTTTACAGTCGCCTAGGTTCTTGTGTTGTATTTAGTGATTAATCGTTTATTGTAGTCTGTTCTCTTTTGTATCGTTTAAATATATATAAAACCCCCTCAACTACCGCTACTGTCAGAGTAAATGGACGATTACGGTGGCTCTTCCTAGTTATGATACTACACATATAGCGCAAGCCTTTTTATACGAATTGGTATTGAAGTTTGGTGTTCCAGAAAGATTAATTACCGACAATGGTTCGTCTCTAATTAGTGATGCTATGACTCAAGTGTGTGTTCGATTAGGTATCAAGAGATCTTTAACTTCGGTAGAACACCCTCAAACTGATGGTCAAGTAGAAAGAATGAATAGAACACTGAAGGTATCTCTGGCTTCGGCTGTATGTACTGAACCTGCTGCTTGGGATACGTATTTGCAGTTTATTACGTTTGCATATAATACCGCTAAACATGCTACTACAGGGTTTTCTCCGTTCTTTGTTATTTATGGAAGACAACCGGTATTGCCTAATGAAGAAGGTCTTATAATTGAACAATACAAGACGTATGAAACTGAAACTTGGGTAAATTATCTAAACCGCTATATTCCATTGTTGCATAAGAAGGTTCTCAAGAATATCACTACAGCAAAAGAATATCAGAAAACGTTCTATGATAAGGGTCGTCGAGTCAAGTACGATTACAAGGACGGTGATCTAGTGTTAAGGAAGAACTTAGAGAAGACGACGTTTCCAAAGGTACTCTGGAATGGTCCATATGTTGTGGTTGGCAAGAACAATCGTGAAGGTACGTCTTGGAAGATTATCAAGCAAGATGATCCTCGTCTCTGGGTTACGACCGCAAACGTACGACACATGTGTCCCTACTATAAGAATCAAGTTGAAGACTCGATGTTGCAAGTAATCAAACCTATCAAACCTGTCAAGTCAACTACTCTTCTTAAGGGGGGAATAATGTGATATTCGTAGACTCCGATCTCGATAATTAAATCATCCAACTCACTCGAATGATAATCCTGTTGGATTATCATCCCACAACTTAACATCACCTTACTTTTTATCTTTCTTTCTCATATCTTAACTTACTATAAATACTCCCTGTCTTTTCATGAAATAAACATTATTCTATTTTATTATCTTATTCTATCTTTTACTATTATATAAATATTATTATCCAATAATATTTACGTATCCTATCTGAGTTAGTATATATCTTTGAACCCTAGACTACAAGTATTACAGTCCATAACGAGATAATGTCCTTTCAAATTGTTTTTATCTAAAACGTCCATAACGTTTTCTAAATAGCCTAGGTAATGCTCTGTTCTAGTTCCTATTCTAGCTGTAGTTGTTACAACCGTGCCATCAGCCTTTCTTTTTTTGCTACCTGCCACTGTGATTGGTTTTCTTAAAGAAATATAGATAACTCCCTGAGCAGAAATGGCTCCAAGGATAGTAATGGAAGTGCCTCCAGAGGTAGGAATAATCGACTTTGCAGGCACACCTTTTTTAGACCAACCTCTAGAACGGCTGATATGAAGGTTAAAGCCTGCTTCATCAAGAAAAACACAGTTTTTTTCAAAATCCAAATCTTTGTTGGCCATCCACTCGAGGACAGCTTCTCGTCGTTTAAGTCTTACCTCTTCCGAATTACGTTTTTCTGGAAGCTTTTCCAATCTCTTAAAGCTCAATGCACAGTGTTGACGAATATGATTATAAAAGGCTGTTTTACTAATCTTGAGTTCAGGATATTCGTTCAAAAGCTTGTGCCTCATTTGTTCTAAAGTCACAGGTGCATAACTATCAACTATGCTGATGATAAAAAGAGTATGTTGCTCTTTCATAATAGCATTAGTACCCTTACTGGGTCCTCTTTTTTTACTAGGAGCAATAGTATCAAATTCTTCCCATTGCTTTTTGAAACGATAAGCCGTGCTCTTAGTTATGCCTGCATCTGCAGCTGCGTCTTTTACTGGTACTTGTTCAATAATTAAAGATAAAAAGCGAGATATTTGATCGGAGTTGTAGCTACGATAAGTGCCTCTTTCCTTTTTAACGTTGCTTTTTACAGTCAAAGCGTTGGAAAATACTTCTATTCTACTACTGGTGCTAATTTTCTCAATATCTTTATTACTGTTTTCTCTTTCTTCGTCCTTTTCCTCTTGAGAAAACTCTTCTAGTAAGACTTCATCAACCTCCATGGCTTCGAGACCATACTCGAACTTTGCTCTCATCATTGACATGAGACTTACTGTTACTTCTCCCGTAAGTTCATCTGAGCCGCCTTGCTCATTAAGAGATAAGTATTCGAGATCCATGTTATCGAGCATATTTGAAAGTTAAACTTAAAGTAAATAAAAGTGCTTACAAAAAAAAAGCTCGAGAATTCCCAAAAATAGTATTGAATTTTTCTCAAAAATACCAGTCATACTTTCCCAAAAATGGTAGTTCAATTTTCCCAAAAATTAGCTCACTTTTTCTCAATATCCGGTGAAAATACAGTAATAGCCCAGCGGTAACAAAAAAAAAAAAGAGGTAACAAAAAAAAAAAGAGGTAACAAAATTCGTTACCTCTGACTAACTCAGCGGTAACAAAAAAAAAAAGAGGTAACAAAATCCGTTACCTCATAATAGCCCGGCGGTAACAAAAAAAAAAAAGAGGTAACAAAATCCGTTACCTCATAATAGCCCAGCGGTAACAAAAAAAAAAAAAAGAGGTGACAAAAAAAAAAGAGGTAACAAAATCCGTTACCTCATAATAGCCCAGCGGTAACAAAAAAAAAAAAAGATGTAACAAAAAAAAAAAGAGGTAACAAAATTCGTTACCTCTGACTAACTCAGCGGTAACAAAAAAAAAAAAGAGGTAACAAAATCCGTTACCTCATAATAGCCCAGCGGTAACAAAAAAAAAAAGAGGTAACAAAATCCGTTACCTCATAATAGCCGCCTATACTCGTCCTTCGGGAGAATTTGTTTCCCTTGTGTTTTCTTTACGAAGGTAGAAGCAAATAGAAAGACCATCTTTCAGCTTCGTATATATGTTTGAAAACGGGAAGAGTGATATGTATTCTATGATCACTTATACGCTGAGACAACTTTTGCTCGCGATCGAAAGACTTTTTTTAAATCTGGCTCCTTGAGCTCCTTATGATATTTCAAATAGACTGCGAGCTAACTAAGAAATGCAGAAATTTATTTGAGAATTATGTAAAAAAAAAAGTGAAAGACAAAGGTTCTTCAAGTGAAGTTTGATGAGAAAATTGAGAGAACTCTGCATTCGCTTTCTTGTATAAACATAAACATTTTTTCCTTGAAGCCCATGTTGAACACGTACCACCCACTCCACGCACCCTCCACCTGTTTCTCACTTATACAGTTTTATGACCAACGTTCCTGTCCAAATTGGTGTTTTTAATTCTTTTTCCTTTTTCTTACCCGGGAAAAGGTGCCTCCCCAAAACCCTCAGTACCACTTTTCTTAAATCGAGGCAATCCAACGACAACATAATTTTAACCACGGCCTGGCGACATGGCTTGAATGATTTTTGTGCTAGATTGGTTTGTCTAAATATATAAGTCTGGGATGTTGAGATTTAACGTTGTGCTCATAAAGTCAAATTGACAATTGTATAAGTGGCATTAGCACTGGCACTATTTATCATCTTCATCAATACTTGAGTAGATTCGTTTGAGGAAATCCAAATATGAGATGGCTGTTGAAGTTGAGTCTTTCAATAGTGCAAAAAACTATTTTTAACTTTCATGGTTGCTATAAATTCAATTTGAGAAATTCATTAGGAATATTTTATATATAAGCTTTATTTGATATAAGTACGATTCGGTAAAATAACGCGTTTTCAAGTTGAAAATGTAATAGTTAATACATTAAAAAGTATACAAAGTTGAATTCAAGTTGAATTCATCTCGCTGGTTGTTTCAAAACCACATAAGTTATCTAATGCCACCCAAAACTTCCAAAATTAAAAGAAACTTGTTACACATCGTCTTTCCTTTTTCTCACAAA
>JAIXMQ010000194.1:0-14253 GCA_025716855.1 Pilaira anomala
AGATTTACCTTATACTTGTTAATAGCACTAGTTATATTGTTGGTATTAGCCATGTTTGCTTGCGATAAAGCTTTTAGCAACAATTGATGATATGAAGAATTAGTTAATGGTTCGCTATTGTTTGCTAATTCCGCAAATGCAAAATAATCGTAAGGAGGGACAAGTTTAGATGCAGACTCAAGCCAAATAGAATAAGTATTTTCACTCTTTGATTTCCGTTTAGTCATTGTCTTTAGAAATGATAAATGCCAAAGAATTGACAAAAAAGGCGGTGATAAGTACCTTTTTTGCATGAATGTGGAAAACAAGTCACGCTAAAAAATACATGACTTTTTCTTTCTTTTGTAATGACGTATTCCATCTGATTCTTTGGCTGATATTTAAGATAGGTCCCAGTGCCCTGTAGGCTCAGTTTTAGCGTTAGGGGTTTGAAATTTTGGGAGCGGTTGTAAAAAAAATTAATCTAAATAGATAAAAAAAAATTAAGTTCGGATCTTAAAAATTGCATTCGGAAATTTAAAATTTTTAACTTTCACCTATCAGGTTACTGATTGATGCGAAAACTGTTATAAAACTATCAAAAAAAACTCTAAGTTTAGTTTTTACTCTTCTAACTAGATACAAGTAAAAAAATTAAAATTTTAAGTTATAACGCGTTAAATTGGCCAAATATCAGCTAGATCTTATTCTGTCAAGATAAACACTTAAATACACTTCATAACTATTAATAATTATAGCCAAAAATGATCTAGTATCTGATCAAACTTTTTATTAATAACTACATGAATTTAATAATTGATTTGGAACAATTTATAGTATTAAAAGCGCTCATCAATTGATGTTATAGCTTAGGATTTTAAACATGCGAGACATATGCATAAATAAAATATAATTCATCAGTTTTGTTTTTACAATATTAAATGATGATCAATGGCTATTATTTATTATTAAAGAATATAATAAGAAAATAGGTAAATTTATTTAATTTATTGGTTGTTATTTCTACTAGGTCTAGTATTATGACGAACACGTGTAATTACTGATGCAGAGCTATTAGTAGCACTCGATCTACTATTACTCATCGCTTCAGAAGGTAATTGAAATGAAGGATGAAGAGTAAGTCCTTCATCTGCATTTGTACTTCCATCTTCAGGAGACCAATTTTCATCATCGCTATCATCATCTGTTTCAGCATCAGTATCATAATCATCCTCTAATTGATAAGGCTGAAGCTCTTCTAAATCGATCTGTTGATTATCCCAAGCATCAGCACGAGTTATGAAGCTGTCAGATAATGAAATAGTACCAGAAGATCCTTCGACAATTACTTCACGGAGACATCTTTCCATTCCTGAAATCAACCCGACACCTTGGTTAACGGAACGCCACATATACTCTAATAGTTTACCGGGACAATCACGAGCATTTCTGTTACGAGGACCAATAAATCTCTTCATGGGTGTCCACAATCCTTCAATTACATTGGTGTGGATTTTACCAACCGTTTCGTTACCCTGTACTTGATCTACAGTTGCGAATCCAATAGAGTGATTAACTACTTCATGTCTGCTGAAATAGAATCCAGAATAATTAGCAGGTACAATGGATCCATCTTCATGAATAGAATCACTTGGATGAAGACGAGAATAAGCCGACCAACCATCAGACCGAATTACAGACCCTCTTGCACAATGAGCTTCAATTATTGGAAGAAGAGTTAAAGCTGAGCGATTGGGTACCGTACATACAAAAGATCGTCCTGCCTTGAACTTGGGTCTATCTTCATACTGATTAGGACCGATGTAAGCCCTATAGGTCTCATTAGTTGTTAAAGCTTCCACCATACCAAACACCCATACGCCTTCTGTATGGTCGCCACGATTATACTTTCTTTTACCAAATTTGGACTCATCGATTTGAATGTGATCACACTCAGGGTTTGAACCAAGGAGATAGGCCCCATGATAACGAATGTAATCGCTGTGCATCATGGCTTGACAATCTTTTGCAATTTGCCCAATGGTTGCACCATGGATATTTACAGCGTTGTAAATATCTACAATCTTGGCGGAACGATAATATTCAAGCAGAACACAGAATACAATGTTAACATTTTTCTTTTTTCGGTAGAACATCGTTTCTCTAGTAATGGATTCTTGTCTATCTCGATGAAGACCAGGAGGATTAGAATAACGACAGCGATAATAGAATTGCGACTTCGTAACTCTATAATTAAAATCCATTTCATTCGTACAACCATTGAAACCACAGACATCACTTACTCTGTTGAAAGCACCAATACTATTTCTTAAATGCCTGTAACAAAAAAACGTTAAATTTCAATTATATAACGTTTAAACAAAATAAAAAAAAACTTACTCCCAAGTTGCTGTAGCAGTTGAAATAATTCTAGCATCTTCAATACGATTACCAGCATTAGGTACACGTGTACCCCAAGCTCTTACAACTTGACCTTGAACACGACCAGGACGACGAACTTCAACAGTATTACTTTCAATTTGGTTTGTTCTTGGGCGACCACGACCTCTACGATCAGAATTAACATTTGATTGTGACATTACGAATAGAATTGGCTGATTGAGTTGAGATGAGTAAAGTAAAGTAATGTGAAAGCAATTCAATTGTAAATAGGTTTTAGTTGAATAAAGCAATTTAAAAAGATAAAAGGATATACAATTAAATATGTTAGAATAATAGTTATATGTTAAAACAAATTATATATTACAATACTTACATGAACAAAAGAGAAAGATCCCCTATTTCAAAAAAAAAACTTTTCATCCCATGCGAGTCACAAAGAGATATAAGCCACCTGATGTCATCAGAAATGTCGCTATTAAAAAATCTTCATTAACTCAATGGTTTTTAAGCTCAAAAATATTTTTCTTTACCAATCTATGTAGCTTTTTTTGCTTTTTTCATACAAACATACTATAATATGTTTCCAATAGTTCTCGGTAGTTAAACAAGTTATGAAACTCTATTTCGACTACAACTTTGCGATTTTGGATACAAACTAATTTTAAATTTTGGTGTTATTTTACTTTTTGCTTATATTTTCAAATATTAAAAAGCTTGTGTCTATACTTTATAAATTAAGTAAGAATCAATTGAAATAGAATTTTCAACATTATAGCCCAAATTTTTTAATAACGATGCAGAGATATTACCTACATAGTGTAAGTAATTCAAACTTTATTTAGCTATTTTTGTGATTAAAATCTATTTTTTATTAAGTTTCAAGTTGTTCTAATGGATATACCTTAAAGAAAACACTTTTGTAAATCACACAAAATTTGATATTTAGTGCTATAACTTAATGAATACTGGCTCTATAGTTGCAAACTTCATATGAAAAATAAGCTTGTTTAATGCTTTATCAAAGCTTATAAAATTGAGTATTTATTTTGAATAAATTTAAAGTTTGTTATTTTTTTAACATATATCAAAGTAAATTTTGTAAAGCTTTATAATTGTTTAATTTTGTAGCATCAATTAAGGTTTTTTTTTTCTGCTAAGTAAAAGAGTCTCATTTTTTTTCAAGAAATACCTACGAAAGTTATAATTAAAAAACTAAAAAAATCAATTAATTCTGATAATTTTTGATTGAGAAAATTACATTTGAAGTTTGATATAATATATATCTATGTACACTACAATGGGAAAATAAAAAAAATAAAAAAATAAACAAAATGTTTACGGGATTTGAACAGGCAGCCGCATGAGTAGGAGTCACATTTCTTAGCCACTACACTATTAGGAGAGTACTAAGTTTGTCAACCTCAGATCCTTATAAGTATGAGATGTTTACCAAGTTACCACACGTGACCTTCACGTGACCTTCACGTTACTTTAATATAAAATTAAAATAAAATAAAATAGAAAGACTTTAACTTTAAGAGTTAAAGATCTAGTTTACAAGTTACAAGTTATTTAGGATAGAAGATAATTATTTTATTTATGATAAGTTAGGGGATATTTATATTGTTTCTCTAAAGTGAATTACACAACTACGTAACAACTAGAAACTAATTTAGTTTCTAGTTTTACTTCGACTATTACTCGTGATCATGTTTAGTTTACTTTTCTTTAAAGGTCTAGTTTTGGGAACCTTTGGCTTAAACCTTCTTTTTGGTCTTGTGGTTTCCATTAAGTCATTCTGACGTTGTAAACTTGCTTTACTTGTTGGATTTACTGTTTTTGCTGGATCAACCTTGACATTAGCCCCCCCTAGGCTCTGTGTTCGTCCCTGAACACCGAAAGACTGAGAGCCGATTAAGCCAGGTTCAATAATAATAGGTTCGTTCATACCAGAGTCATCCATACTATTTCCATTTTCTTCTAACATCATTTTATCTTGTTTCATCAACTCTTCTATTACTGGATCATAATTCATTAAATCATCCTTATCTAAAGTAATGTCTTGATTAATAACTTCATTTACAGGGCTAACCAGAGGACTTGAGGTTGATTTTGTAGATGCAGGAATTTCGACCGGATCGACATAATCAGTGACTTCGTCATTTTCAGCTACAGGAGGTAATATAATTTTTGGTTGCAATACTTGGGTTCCTGATTCTTTTTCAAAAGCACGCCATTCTTTTCTTGTTTCAGTTGGATTAAACCAAGGCTCATCAGGTTTTGGACCATTAGCAGCTTTTAGACGATCGACATGAACGAGTGATTTCAGAGGTTCACCAGCAATAGTTTCCAATTTGTACGTACCATACTCAGGGAAAGTTTTTACTACAATATAAGGACCCTTGAATGTAGGTTCTAACCCATATTTCCCTTCATTTGTTAGCATCACCATGTCACCAGCTTCAAATGATAACGGTTTAATAGCAGCATCCCAACGAGCTTTGTCTTTTTCGGCCATGGCTTTCATACGGAATTCAGCAGACGCACGATGTTGACCTAATTCAGCTAATTCTCGAGATGTAATATCAGCGACAGTTCTTGGGTCTTTGAAAGTATTTGAATCAATATATGGACGCATAGTATCACCGGGTAATTTTGGTTCTCTACCATATGTAAGATAATACGGACTAAACCCAGTAGTAGTATGAATTCTGATACGGCAGGCCCAAAGAGCAGCATGAACGAAATCATCCCAACGATGTATAGCGCCGTTTGTGAATTTACGTAGCATTTGTTTAATTACACCGTTAAATCGTTCAACCTTTGAATTAGTACGAGGATGGTAAGCACTTGTTAATTTATGTTTATTACCGACACGTTTTTGATATTCTTTTAACAGTAAACTGCAGAAATTACTACCACGATCCGTCACTAATTCGGAAAAGCAACCAAAATTCATAACTATTTCTTCATATAGAAAATCAGCAACATTTTCAGCAGAGGCCACAGGCATAGCACGGGCAACACACCAATTAGTAGCGTAGTCAACACCGATGAGTAACCAACGATTTCCTTTAGTAGATGTAGGTAGATCTAAAAAATCCAAATGCCAACGATCAAATGCTGATGGAACTTTTAACGGGTGCATAACATCTTTATGAGTTAAACCTTTTCTACTATTCAATTGACAAGCAGGACAAAGTTTCAACCATTCGATAATATCTTGTTTGATTCCTGGCCACCAAAAACGAGCAAGCATATAATGAAGTGTAGTTTTTATACCAGCATGTCCAAGAGATTCATGGTATTTTGTGAGTGTATCCGCTCGTTCTTCAAAAGGTAAATATGGAATATTGTGAATATGATCATCATTTGCAAATTTAACGTGTCTAAAAATACGATTGGAAATTATACTGAAGTTATTCTGTTCTTTGTTTAACAACTCGTTAATCTCATTTGATTTTACCTTATCCTTTGATAACAGTAACAGCGGCCAATCAGCACGTAGTAATGGAGGTAAAGAGTCCCAAGCAGCATACAACATTTCAGGTTCCATTGATTCTTCTTCAGGTGCCATTTCTTCAGATGCATAATTCATACGAGATAACACGTCAGCGATTTGATTTTCTTTACCAGCTTTGTATACAATTGTCGGTGCCATAGCTTCAATTTCGTTTATCCATCTTACTAATCTACTGGGAGGATTTTCTTTGGACCTAAAATACTGTAACGGCATGTGATCAGAGTAAACCGTGTAGCCTGCAGGACAACCATCAACATAGCAGCGCCATTTACGTAGTGCATGAATAATTCCTAGCAATTCTTTTTCTTGAGCTGGCATTCTTGATTCACTTAAACTGAATTTTTTTGACTCAAAACAGATTGGGTGCCAAGGTAAGTTTAGATCATCATCTGGTTGATATAACACAGCACCGCATCCACGATCAGAAGCATCGACTTCAATTTTGAACGGTTTTTCCATATCTACAATTTTTAATACAGGACTTGAACTAAGCACTTTTTTTAATGTATCAAAGCTTTTTTGACATTCTGGATTCCAAGTAATAGGGCGTTTCTTGTGACCAGTACCACGAGTGAGATCCGTTAATGGTGCAGCTATAGATGCAAAGTCCTTAATAAACCTTTTGTAAAATTGAGCAAACCCAATAAATTGTCTGACTTCTTGAACATTTGTTAATTTTGGCCATTTTTGTAACACCTTCACCTTCTCTGGACTAGGTTTGACCCCAGATCTTGAAATATGAAACCCAACAAAAGTCAATTCTTTTTTTCCAAAATTACATTTTTTTAGATTTGCAATGAGTTTGTTCTTCTTTAATAGTTCTAAAACGTGTCTAACATGTTTCTTATGCTGTTCCAAGTCATCACTCCAGATCAAAATATCATCCAAATAAACCAACGCAAACTTGTCAAGACAATCAGCAAGTACATCATTCATTAATTTTTGGAAGGTTGGTGGGGCATTTGACAAACCAAAAGGCAATACCAAAAAAGCGAATTTTCCATACCTAGTGTTGAAAGCAGTTTTATCTACATCGTCATCGGCAATTCTCAATTGATGGTAACCTGATTTAAGATCGATACTGGTAAAATATTTTGCACCGGCTAACCTTTCTAAACACTCATCAGGTCGAGGTATACTTGAGGAATCTCTTACTGTGAGTTTATTTAACGCTCTATAATCAATGCACATTCGAAGTTTACCAGGTTCTTTTGATCCAGGATCAGGCTTCTTTCGTACGAATAAGACAGGAGCGCCCCAAGGAGAGTTACTTGGCTTGATTAGTCCTAATTTCAATAATTCAGCAACTTGTTTTTTTAATTCATCAAGTTCTAAAGGTGACATTTTGAACGGAGGTCTTGAGATTGGTCTTGCGTCACCAGTATTGATAATGTGATGAATACCACGATCAGGAGGTAAACCAGGCAATTCATCTTTAAATATTTCATCAAACTCTTGAATCAATTTATCCCAATAATCAGTATCACCACTTTCAACTGTAGTTGCCATACACTTTTCTATCGTAGAGTCTTGAATACACAGCAAAAAACTATCCGCACCTTTCTTCATATATCTGTCAGCTTGTTTATGGGATATTAAATAACTAAGATCGGATACAGAAGTGAGTGACGAATGTTTTTTATTTGCATAATGTATTTTAGGTTTTAATATTGTACTTCCTTTATTTATAATCCAGGTATCATTTGTCCAGTCAGTTGTAGGTTTTTCTTGTTTTAACCATGATCGGCCCAAAATAAGATCAAATTTCGTTGGAAATATGTACGCCAAAATAGTAGTGTCATAACCGTTTAGATTCACATTCAAGTTAGTTTTGTATTTAATTTCAGTTATTTCACCACCTGCAGTCTCGACTTTTCGATTAAAAACTGGAATTAATTCTTGATTGTTTTCAATCACTTGGGGAGATACATAGTTTTCGCTTGCACCGGAGTCAATTAATACTTGGATATCTTGATTATTATATTTACCGTTATAAAGAGGAAGAGTAGTAGTTACAGCATTCAACTCCAATAGATGATTAATTTCTTCATTTAAATCAGTACTTGGATAAACAATAGGTATTAATTCAGTGGCTTGAGGGTGATGTTGGACATTTGAGACCATATCAGTATTAACATTTTGAACTTCTAAAACAGGATATTTTGGATTTTCATTAGGGTCTATAGTATAAGGGTCAAAATCAATAATTTTATTATTATTATTTTTTTCACTATCATCGGCTTCATCATGTTCCATGTCAATTAAATTAACTGAATAACCACTTCTACGGTTTCTTGATTCATCTAATTTCTTAATTTCAGCAAGTCTTTCTTTACAAAAACGTTTTATATGACCAGTTCTTCCACAGAAAAAACAACGACCAGAAGAAGAAGATTCACCACTACCGTTACGTTGCTTATTGTAACCATTATTGTTACGATAATTACCATTATTCTTGTAACCACTATTGAAGTTTTTATTGAAACGATTGTTACGTTGACGATTATCAATCCAGTCCAGTTCCATAGGATCATTAACATATTGAGCAGGTTGTTGTTGTACAGACGCACGAACGGTAGGACGAAGCATGACATCAGAGTGATGTGCACTATCGAACGTTAAGGCAGATTTAGTGGCTGTTCTAAGTGTACCGTCATAATATTGTCGAACATATGCCACAGTATTAACATCGGTTAGTCCACGCATGAACTTGTCACATGCTTCTTCATCCGTCATATTTTTTATTGCTAGTTTATAATCCATAAAAGTATTGATATAGCTATTGACATCCCCAGTTTGCTTTAAATTTGCTATTCTGTCTCTTGCAATTAATTCCGAATTTTCTGGGCAGAAGAATTCCACTAGAGCTCTTTTTAATTCTAACCAACCTAACGAGTCTTCACCATCTTGAGGTTTTTCAACCGTACGATACCACGTATCCGCTTTATCTTTCAGTAATCCTAGGGCATATATTCCCAATTCTTCATCAGACATTCCTTGTACTCGAGCATAATTTTCTACTGAAGAAATCCATCCATCGATCTTCACCGCATCACGTACACCATAATAATATTCCGGTTCCTTTGCTCTTACATTTTTATTTTTATTCACTTCCCGGATAAGTCTAGTCAAATTGCCTACCAGATCAGCCATATCTTCATACGACGCCATTTTTTCCCTAGATTCAGCCATAATAGTAATATAATTCTTATTCCTTTAAACGCTGGTGCTACCAATTGTCAACCTCAGATCCTTATAAGTATGAGATGTTTACCAAGTTACCACACGTGACCTTCACGTGACCTTCACGTTACTTTAATATAAAATTAAAATAAAATAAAATAGAAAGACTTTAACTTTAAGAGTTAAAGATCTAGTTTACAAGTTACAAGTTATTTAGGATAGAAGATAATTATTTTATTTATGATAAGTTAGGGGATATTTATATTGTTTCTCTAAAGTGAATTACACAACTACGTAACAACTAGAAACTAATTTAGTTTCTAGTTTTACTTCGACTATTACTCGTGATCATGTTTAGTTTACTTTTCTTTAAAGGTCTAGTTTTGGGAACCTTTGGCTTAAACCTTCTTTTTGGTCTTGTGGTTTCCATTAAGTCATTCTGACGTTGTAAACTTGCTTTACTTGTTGGATTTACTGTTTTTGCTGGATCAACCTTGACAAGTTTTTCGTAATAAAAACAATATATAATTTATACGTTTAAAATTTAAAAACTCCAATAACTCAGCGTAGAAAAGCCACAAATTTATCAAATGTACACATTTAACTTCTAATAATAATAGAATTAAACCGAACATAAAATTAAATAAAATGCTAATTTATAACAGAAGTTAATCACTGATTAACAAAAGCTAGATTTCTGGCTCAATATTTGCTTAAATCAAAATTTTAAAAAATGAATTCTAATTGAAATTTAATTTCAAAATTAATAGATTATGTTTAATTACCGTTTTATAAAAGTTGGAGGCGGAAATCGTGAATTTTAAAATTTTAAACTCAATTTTAAAGATCCGAACTTTATTTTTTGTAGATAACTAGATTGATTTTTTTTATAGCCGCTCCCAAAATTTCAAGTTTCTACCGCTAAAACTGAGCCTACAGGGCACTGGGACCTATCTTAAACCATGGCCGATTCTTTTAAGAGTGCACTTTTTTCCGAACAAAAAAATTCGTAGCGACACATCGTATTTTTTTTAATCGACAATGTAAGTAAATCACGAAACAAGAATTCCTACAGACTTATTCCTCTTGACAATACTGATGTAATTCCGTATAGTTATAGATTTGGTGTAATTTAAGACAAGAAAAGAACGTGTATAATTGAATGAATTTTTGTACTTCACATTGTAAAGTCATAACAAAGAAGCATGGGTGTCATCTTGGCTATTCCTTCAACAGTGAATAGATATCGTGCACTCGACCCTCTGCTAATGCTCTACTTCGTACACTTCTTTGTCGAAGGAACATTTAGGGATAAATGGCTCACACCTAAGACTCAACTCTATGGTGTAGTGGCAGAGAGCTTCTTTGATGAAAGACATGGGTGTCATCTTGGCTATTCCTTCAACAGTGAATAGATATCGTGCACTCAACCTTCTGCTAATGCTTTACTTCGTACACTTCTTTGTCGAAGGAACATTTAGGGATAAATGGCTCACACCTAAGACTCAACTCTATGGTGTAGTGGCAGAGAGTCTTTCTATCTTGACTTTGGCAATATGAAGTTGTACATAACAAGATAAGTATTATTATGTGATATACTCGACTAGTTAATAGCATAGTAAAAATCAATTCTTGTATAGGAAACGAAAAATATTTTAATGCAATCTGAGAGTAATGCAGAACAAACAGACCATTATTTCTATCTACAAGTCAGATTGTTTCACTAGATGCCTGATAGAGGCATTTCCACAAGAATTATAGAAACTGTTATGCAATGCTTTTATGAAAACCGATGCAGTCTATGTACCGGTTACCATTTCCGTAGCATGCAAGCAAAAAGGAAAAACATGACTAGTACAAAACATCCAGCGTTTGTTTCCATCTAAAATTCCAGTCATTCGGTAATAAGAGGACTACTAGAGGCATTTCCCCAAGTCTAACAATAGGCTGCATCAGTATACTCATCATAAATGAAAGAATTTGCCCTCAGGCAATAATAAATATTCACAGATACAAGATTTATGTATATTAGTAACAAATATGCACTCAATGTGGCTAATTGTCTTATTTTTCTGTTTAATAAAAGCAAACTTTTATCATATGACTGAAGTAAAATGTCATACAGACTGATACTTACTTTCATCCAGTTTCTTTTTATCTGTAGCTCTAAATAGTGTTAGAGCTTTCAATTCCACGATATGTAAAAAAAAAAAGTCTCATCATCGAATTCTTTCCAATATTGATCCCTCCAAAAAGCGACCAAGTGAAGTTCAAAAATTTGACCAATTGAACTTCAAATCTGTGACCAATTGGAGCTCAAAAAATCGATCAATTGATTTCAAAAATCTGACCAATGTTTTCAAAAAAATGTCCAATTGACGGTGGAAGCACTGTATCAATTGATAAAAGTAGGGGGTTTCAATCCGCAACTTAAAACTTAAAACTTAAAAACTGGATCGGAAAATATAAAATCCATCCAATAAATTCTTTGAGAATTTTTTTTAAGTTTTAAGGACCTGAATAGGTCCTTAAAACCTAACAAAAGTTCCTTAAAAAATATTTTTTAAAAAAACACAATTACAAAACCATTTTTTTTTTTTATTATTATTTATTTAAAATAGTTTTCATTATTATGAGCCTCAGCTCAGGACCACTCTCAGCTTCCCAAAAAGGCTTGCTCGTGGAAACGGCGAGACTTGTTTCCTGTTGCTCCTGCCCATACTCCTGGTTCATTTCAGGCATGTCATTCGACACGTTATCAGGAATATGGGCGGCGCCATCACCACGTTTCTCTCTCAGCCTGGCGTTGTCCTTGATTTCCAGCAGAAAATTGTTGAGGATGCAGCAAGTTCTGATCCAGACGTTGATTCTTGCCACATCCTCTTTTCCGTTCACTTGCATGTTGAGGCCTCTCAGACTTTGAAAACGACCTTTCAAGTTCCCGATACAGTGCTCAACTGTTACCCTAGCAGAAGAATGCTTCTTGTTGAAGGCTGTTTCTTGGCCACTCAGCTTTCCATTTGAAGGTGTCTTAAACACGGGCAAGGTAGTAAGGGTGGCAGAATATGCCGAATCCGCCAAGATATACTCTCCACGTTCAAAGAAGCGAGACGGTGTTACTGCCAGTTGACTGTTGTTGTATACCCGACTATCATGGGCACTTCCTGCATGACCAGAAAACAAATGAATTATACGGCCATTATCATCGCAAACTATCATTACAGCTATGGCATAAAAACCTTTTCTTGAAAAAAAGTCTTGATGACTCCAATGGGGGGCAGTTGTCAAAGGAATAAGTGTACCATCCACAAATCCGATACATGAAGGAAACCCAAACTTACTTTCGATTCTGGACTTGATGCAGTTTTTTTCTTCATTATCAGGCCATGCTATGCTGGTTTTATTCATGGTCGAAACAACGGCAACAAGAAACCGGTTCGTAAAGTTGACGACTGAGCCTTCTATTTAATTAGAATATTGAAAGTTAGACGCGTAATAATGGAACTTAAAATTTAAATTTTAAAATATTTTACCACTTATACCAGCTGATCTGGCAAGTCTTCCAACAGACATTCCGTTACCGTAACATCCCAGCTTCTCCAATGCTACGATCATTTGAATTCTTACATCTGTTCTTCTTCTGCTTAGGTCTGCATAAACCTTATGCATGGCAATCTTGTCATGCAAAATGTTGAATGACTCCAAAGACATTCGTATTTCTTGAACAACACGTCCATTATCAAGAGCGTGCAATAGATCAATCTTCAAAGTCATATTAAGCTTGGGGACTGTTTCTCTTGGGCGCAAGTATCTACTTTCTTCAATACAAGCCCATAAAGCCATGAAAGAAAGGCAATCTTCGTCAAAGTTGTTTAAAAAGAAGTAAGTTAAACCTTGGCTTCGGAATAATTGGAGTAATTGTTTACGGTCAGAGTTGTGCATTTTCAGTAAGTTATATGTGTTAAAAAATAATAATAAATTGGAAGTAATGCTATATTTCTGGCTTCCTTATATATTTATTTCAACATTCGCGAAAGTGAATCAATTATTTGAAACTTTACCATGATGAACTTACTTTCATTTTCAAATCTAGTTAAAATTTAAATACGGAAATTTTATATGTAGCAGTAAAATTTTATAGCAGTAAAAATTTGCATACCTTTCTATCTTTATTTTTAGATCTGGTCAAATTTTATATGTAGCAGTAAAATTTTATAGCAGTTAAATTTTATAACAGTAAAAATTTGCATACCTTTCTATCTTTATTTTTAGATCTGGTCAAATTTTATATGTAGCAGTAAAATTTTATAGCAGTAAAATTTTATAACAGTAAAAAATTGCATACCTTTCTATCTTCATTTTCAAATTTGGTCAAAGTAAGAATAATCAAATTATTCATGGTAGCAAAAAAAGTAGGTACTTCTCTACGTTCATTTTTACATCTGGTCAAAGTAGAAATAACTAAAATTATTCATGGTGGTAGCAAAAAAATACATACCGTTCTACGTTCAGTTTAAGTTTATATATCATGGAGAGTTTTGCAATACTTTAGAATTTTATCAATTTGGATTTAAATTGACATATATATAAAGCAGATTAATAAAATGAATTTGAGTCAGTTATAACAATAACAATAATAAAATATTTTATTTTACTTTCGCATTATGTCAAATCAACAAGCTACTACACCCAATAATGGATCTATTCCCAATGACAGCTCAGCTTCTCTTGAAGATACCATCGCTAAAGGAAAGGGAATATCATGGAGCAAAGATGGCATATTGAATGAAATTGATCATAACACAACATCCATGCAAGTATTGATGGAATGGTTTACGAAACCTGTCAATTTCCAAAAATACCGCGGCGGAACACAAACCAAAGAAAAAGTCTGCCAGGAGATTTTGCAGTATTTCTATAGCAAAGGCATCAAACACCGTACTGCTAAAATGATCAACATGAAGCTCGATAACTTGATAGCAAGCTTCAGAAAGGCTGATAGAATTCGTACACGCTCAGGCCAAGGAGTGTTGCATAGAGTAAGTGGAGAAGGAAGTGATGCAGATGATGAAGCGGATGATCCAGCAGACGTTAGAACTGTGCAAGGTAACTTAATACAAAAACATATAATTAAAATTGCTTATATGTAAAAAAAAAAATTAACG
>JAIXMQ010000195.1:0-14205 GCA_025716855.1 Pilaira anomala
ATGTATTGGTCAATATAATATTTAAATGTTCATCTACTACATCTGTGTTATAAACTTCCCTAATAGGGTCGCTTAACACCTGCGACGCCTTAGCTTCAGGATTTGTAACATTACCAACAATAGTAAGAGGACACGTACCTGCCTTATGTAATGTAGAGATATTATTACTGATAGAGGTCCCAGTTTCAGTACTACTAGCAGACGTCTTTGCATTTTTCGATGAGAATCCGAGAGCTTCTTTTGTTTGTTGATTGTATTCAGATGATAACGCTAGGAGTTCAACTAAAGGAATTTGTACCATTTGATTCTTGAAATACTGTTTCGCATTGAAACCTTGTAGCAATTTTCCTTTATCATCAACCATTAACGGGTGTGTCTTCTTTGCTCTATGCAACAGAGATGGCTTAGGTAAACCTTACGCAATCGCTATCTTATCTAATGCCGCTAACTCTCTTTTCTTCTGACGAGCCATCGCTAGCTGTTGTAACCTTCTAGCACGCTTTTGGGCTTCCCATTCTTCAGTAGACAACATAAGGACATCTTCGTCTTTATCAGTAGAAACATTGAGAACAGTTGTAGGGTTTAGAATATTGGGGACATCGATACCTACAGGCGACGTCCGTTGGGAAAATAATCCTGTCTTCCATTAGAATTATTATTGTTTCTGCAACCACCTATCGTATGTGAAGTATCACCACAGCTCTTACAAGGTTGTTTACAGTAGCGTTGAACATGACCATTTTCTCCACAATTACGACAGGTATAGTCATTCTTGGCTTGATTAGTATTTGAAGAAGGACCAGTACTAGTAGTTCTATTATTAAAATATTGTTGATTGTTATTACCATTTATTTTAGTCTTTTCCAAATCAGCGGCTAATTTTTCTATCTTGTCACTCAATGCTCTGATTATGCCTTGATTGTCAGTACTGATAGTGGCAGCCGTATGATTAATAGCAGAGGGTAATACAACTTGATTGCTACTGTTCAACTGATGTTGCAAATACATGAGTTGAGTTGCGTTCATACTATCGACATCGGAGACTTGAGTAACCATACCCGAGTAAGGCTGATAGCCAGCATTAAGATGAGGGAACGCATGAGAATTTGATTGATTTAAATAAGGTTGGCCATAAACACCACCAGAATTGGAAGGGACCGATCCAGGGGAAGACAAATACGAGTTACCACCGAGTTTCACAGCTAAATCCCTCTTGAGTTCTTGTCGTTTTATCCAATCTGCCTGTTGCAATTGTGCTTCCAAATCATTGACACTTACAGGCAGTGATTTTAATCCCTTTTGAGAATCAAAATTAAGACCTTGTACAATAACGGCGGCTAGCATGCTTTCCTTTTCTGTAGTTACTTTAGAAAATCGCTTAAATAATCTTACTTTCTCCTTCACATAGGCAATAGCGTCTTCAGTGGGGAGTTGTTGACGATGATTATAGGTGCTCTTCAAATTATAAAGCGCAATATCTGATAGGAAGTGGTCCAAGAATTCATAAACAAAAGAGCCCTCTTCAGTTTCAGAACCATACTTTTTACTGGTCCAATCTTGACGTGAGAACCATTCACGTGCTCGATCACAAAGATACGATCCAACGACTTCAATTTTTTTTTCATCTGTAATACATGCTTTAAAAGTTTGTGAGTATCTTATCTGTTCAAGGAATTCATAAATACTTTCATTATGATTCATTAGTTCACCACTAAACGGAACAATTGTGGACCCCAAGCCTGGTGAGTTGGAAAGATAAATAGGTGGTTGAGCCATAACGGGGTTCCATTGTTGAGGTGCCCCGACCACAGGGTATCCGTATTGATAAGATACGCCAGTGTTGTTGTTCAAGTATTTTTTATAATTATAAGGATTCATAGGTTGTTGATAGTTTAAGTTGTTGATAAGATAGTTGTTGTTATAGTCGCCCAGCTACTCCACCATGTAATGTTGGGCTGAGATCGATAATAGAAGGTAGAGCGGTGATAGATAGAACCTGGGGTTGATGATCTAGCTTTACTCTTAAAACAATAAAGGAAAAGGTGACTAAAAGTTTAATTGTCGGTTTGAGCCAGCGTTTAGGTCAAGTTGAGTAATCCTCTCTGATAGGATTTTGTTACAATAATCTACGTGAACTTATAACTAAGGTTTCACGATAATGTTACAAAAAGAATTATAGAAAGGTTAAAAAGGCTTGTTTTTTTTATTGTAAAAGAGGGTTGTTATTATTTATAGTGACGATATTGTTAAGCTGACAGAGTGGTACCAGCTTCACCACACCCCCATGTAATATTTAGGATAAATGGGACTGTTAAGAATATATAATACTAAATGATTGTATTTTATTTCATAGAAAATGAGATGGTATTTATATTAATTCATAGTTGTGTTTTATATATAACATAAAGTGTTAAGTTGATAATAATAGTTATTGTTCTTGTGATCAGTCATTGTGCATAAGTGGCAAGGCCAAGGTACAGTGCATCTATTCTTAAATCGAATTTTTTTAAAAAACGGACATTCTCAGTTTTTGGGTTTAAACTCAGTTTTCATATAAAAAAGTTACTATTTAGGAAACTCTCACAGCTTTTTATAGTTTAAACCAATAAAACACTTTTAAATTTTCTGTCTGAACTCATATAATATGAGTAAATAATTTTTTATTGAATCAAAAGAAGTTAATCATGTGATTTTAAAATTTGGAGAACTTCTTCAATCCCAATTTTGTTGATGTCTATATCTGAAGCCTCTTCCTGTAACATTTTAAAAATTGGTGTAACCATATACTGCAATATCATTGGCTGATACTGCTCTGATATGAATTTTGGTTGCCAAAATAGCTGGACATTTTCTAGTCGGCCCTGCTGTTACGTCGATATTTTATCAACTTATTTTGAAATTTTTTTTTATCAAAATTAAATTTCTGTTTTCATACATATCTTTAACAGATTTAATTTAAAAGATATATGTTTATTATAAATGATTAAATTACTTTTTTTGGTAGTAAATTTACATTTTTTTAAAAAAAAGTAGCTAGGGCTAAAAATTTTCGATTTAAGAATAGATGCACTGTAATTAACGTACATGAAACAGAGTGGGCTGATTTTGGAAGAGAGTGACTTCATATTCATTACATACTTCCCCCTTTAGATCGTTTCTTCTATATCTTCTTTAGATATCCAAGGACGCATGTGTTTAATATTTGCGGTGGTTCTTCCCATAGGACCAACAGTATCTTTTCTTTGAATTACCCAGGAAGTTCCGTCTTCGTTGTTCATAGCTAATACAATCCAGGGACCAGACCATCTTTTCTTAGGAAACGTCAGTTTTTCCAAATTTCTTCTTTTTACAAGATCACCAACTTTGTATGTATACTTGACGGCACCAACAGGATCGTAAAACCGTTTTTGACGTTCCTGAGCTTTACCAAGTTTCAATAGAGCATCGGAATGTAAAGCTGGGAGATGTTGATTTAAATATATTAACCATTTTTCACTTTCATATGTTTTCGGTTCAATACGTTTCAAATCTTGACAAACTGGAATATCAGGATCCCTACCATATAACAACTTGAATGGAGAGTAACCCGTTGAAGCATGTTTGGCAGTGTTGTAAGCGAAAGTGACAAAAGATAAATATTCATCCCAAGTCAAGGGATCATGATCTACATATAAAGCGAGTCCATCTTTTAACGTACGGTTAAAACGTTCCACTAGGCCATCGGTATTTGGGTGCTCTACACTAGTTAATGAACGTTTAATATCTAATCTTGAACAGACCATACTCATTGCATCGGATATAAAGTTGGAGCCATTATCGGTAATTAATCTTCTTATAATTCCAAATTTCAAGACAACTTCAAATAATAAAACTTGCGCAACATGATCCGAATCAAATGAAGGTAATGCCGCCGTAATTGCCCATTTAGTTAAATATTCCATTAAAACTAAAATATACGAATTATTTTTTCTTGTTGTTGGTAAGATCGCGATATCCGCTGCCCAGATTTCACCTACATAACTTGGCATTATACTCTTCAATGGCGGTGTTGTGTTTTTGATGTCAGTCTTGTGTATTTGACATTTCTCGCAAGCACTAATCCAATTTTTGATATCTTCAATCATGGCAGGCCACCAGCCGACTAGTCTTGCTTTTCCAAGGGATTTCACTATGACCGAAAGTATACTAGCATTCCCACCAATATTGGGCATTATTGGTGTAAATGCTGCCCTACGCTTAGCTGTAGAAATTGGCAGTATTGAGTTAGTGCGTTTACCATTCAGGTAGTTTTATACCAATTGAGTTGGTAATTATTATCTCCAATCTGGTGTTATATACACCCATTCAATAGGTAACATAAATGCACATTTGGTAAGATACCATCCAATATCCTGGGCAGTATTGATTCTTTACTTGTAGTAAAAAGGACAACTTTATTAACAGCACAAACCACATCTCTCGTATAAAATACTACCCAAAAATTAACCGTTTTGAACGATTCGATTGATAAATTCATAAATTTGGCGATAGGTTTTTATTTAAAAAATAGGCAGGTTTTAATCATCATAGAATAGACAGGTTTTAATATATTATTGGTATGATTTTATTCAAAAGATTGGTATGATTTTATTTATAAAATTGGTATGATTCCATTATAGATTAGTAGGTTTTAATCCTAGATTTTTTATTTTTTTAATTATAAAAGCAATCCTATCAGGGTTCAGGACAAAAAAAAAAAAAAAAACGCTAAAATGCTCATTCCTGCACAGAATGAAACCCCCGTTACACCCTTAATTGATTCTACAAAATGTATACAAGAATGTTAGATTTTAAATATGTTGAATATATTAATTAATACTACCTATTATTAAAATGTGCTAAAACCCACCAATACTGGATTCAAAAGATGTAAAAAAAAACACATTGATTCTACAAAATGTATACAAGAATGTTAGATTATTTTAAATAATGCTAAATATATTATTTAGCTACCTATTATTTACTAGTGATAAAGTCTACGAATACTTGCTTCAAAAAGTGTAAGAAAAAGACACTTTTGCAGTGAGGACTTTGTCATATACAGATTTTCACCTACAGATTCCTATAATTGAATTGGGTTTATGAATAAAAATATGAAGACTTTAAATCAACTTGAAAACAAACCAAAAATTACAGCGTGCCAGTGTAAAAAAAAAAGAAATCAGAAGAGGTACCATATTCAAAAGTAGTACGACATAGCCAAGATTTATCACAATGGATACGCATAATAGTAAATAGCATTGACACTAGAGTTTAAGCAAAGCACAAGCTGAAGGTTTTAACTGTAAACAATGGTTAATTAATATAGTGAATTTCATTATTATATTTCAGTATATATTATATCATAGCTCCGAGTTCATACAAACCATATCACCATTAGATACGTATTTATTTATCTTGTTACTTACATACTAATACGAACTTCACATAGGAGAAGAAAATATATCAAATATTTTATTTAAAATAAAGAGAGAAGAGAGAAAAAAAAAAAGGAAAATTCTGAAAAGTTAAGAAAAAAAAAATAAAAAAATTAATATATGCATAAAGCAAGGAATGTCAATAATTATATTATCCTCTTCTAGTGCTCCCACACTGGTTACCGTATTAACAGAAGTTGAGCGTCTCTCTATGCGTTCCTATTTCAACTTAACTGTAAATGTAACCAATCTTCTTGACATTGTAAAACCAAAAAAGACATCGCTGGACGATTTTATTGAACTTCCTTTCAATCAAAATCATCAATTATGGAGTTCGTTTGCTACTTGTACATTATCATCAACCGACTTAATTGAATCCATTCCACCTATTACTATTATCCAACAACTCAAAAAATATTACAGTCGTTACACATCACGCTCCTTACAACAAATTACTATCAATAATTTGAAAATAACCATAGCTGCCCGGGCTCTTCTTAATAATCATGTATTCAGTTCTTGTATGTAACAGACGAATCAGATCCGAAAGTCGTCGCGGTAATCATTGTGTCTTATTTCATGCTGCATATAAATTGTAAGTTTATTTTTTGGTCATTTATCATTTAATATTTGTGCTTACCTTCTTTTGAATATAGAACCTATCGCTGGTACGTTGGTTGTGTCTTATTTTATTTCAGCATAAAAATTATTACCGTGAAGACAGCAATCAGTTTTTGGTTTTCGTTGAGGTGCTGAAAGGAAAAGTGATGCTGGGACGATAATACGATTCCAGTAGTTACTTAAATGCACCTGGGACGGCCAACCAAATATGCCAGTAATTAGTCTTAACGACATTCAACGGCAAGTCGGGCTGGTACAGACTTCCGTTAATTCGTTTGAGCATAAAGTTGTCTCACCCTATATGATTTTTAATAACAATGTAAAAGAAACTGCTGGTCAGTTAAATTACATTTAATATATATGCCTATGTTCTCTTTTTTTTTTCTAACTTCCCTTCTTGTATCAACAATATATTTACTTATGCCCCTTTTTTTTTCTTCCCTTCTTGTATCAATAATATATATTCTTTTCTATAATAAATTGTTATAAACAATACATTCCAAAATAGACTGTTCATTTGAATGTAAAAACGCGTAATGAGTTTCGTAATGTACAAGTTGTTGAAGTGGTGAAGTAGATTCGCAACATAAAGAAAAAGAAAAATTATACGCTTTTGTTTTTTAAAAAAAAAGTAACAAGTTACCAGTAAGTCACGTTTATTTGACGTTAAAAAAAAAAAAAATAGGGGAAAAAAAAGGGAGGTGAACTTTTTAATTTAATCGGGTAAAATTGGCAAATATTTATCTATCAAGACAGAAATACTAATTTAGGTGGATATTCAGAAACAAATTTTTTTATATTGAGCTGTATGTATGAATATCATGGTTATTTTTGGATAAAAACATATATATATCATTTTTATAATCCTCAACAATGATTTCAATATGTATTTTAAGAGAAAAAAGCATTCTTATTTTTTTCTCTATTCTCTTTGAATATCTAAAAGTTAAACGCTATAATATGATTGGCTGTAGAAAAAAAAATTAGGGCCATATTCACCAATTTGGTGGAAACTAGCATACTTTCGGTTATAGTGTTTTTCCACACCAAAGTGACCACCAGTTGGACCATCATGTATCAATCTTAAAATAGAAGGTACCAATTTTCGAGAAATTACCGGAACATCTTTTTTGTATAGGATACCATTAACAATCACGAATTTAGCACCAGTACCAGTCTTCTCTTCCCCCTTTTTCAGAACTGAAATAAAAGCATCATCTTGTTGGAATTTAATAAAGGCAGTTTTATCAAGTTGAAGAATATTCACGTCATTTATTTCTTGTTCATTTTGTTGGTATTTTCGACTTAGAGCATCGGCATCAATATTATGAATTCCTTTTTTGTGAACAATATTGAAAATAGTCATTATCCAACGAGAAATTCTACCACGGGGCATTTTTGTTGTCAGAATAGATTTAAGAGCCATGTGATCCGTATAAATAGTGAACATAGAACCATATAGATAACAATAAAAATATTCCAAAGCCCATACCACGGCCAAACACTCTAATTCAGTTGTATGATAATTTTTTTCAGCACTAGTAATGGAACGGCTAGCAAAAGCAACCGGGCGACCGTTTTGTACCAGAACAGCACCAATACCAACATTGCTTGCATCAGTATGTAAATCAAACGGTGCTTGTGGATCTGGGTAAGCTAATGTAGTTAAATTACATACAGTATTTTTCAAATTATCAAAAGCAAGTAACCTATCAGTCCGTCCAAATAAATTCTTCGTCTTTCTTTAAGAGACCATATAAGGGAGCAGCAATCATTGCCAAATTCTTTATAAACCGATAGTAAAAAACGCAGATACCTAAGAAACGCTGTAAAGCCTTGACGGATTGAGGAAGTGGCCAATCTCGAATAGCCGTAGTCTTGTCAGGATTGGGCCTAATACCAGTAGCACCGACGAGAAAACCTAAAAACTTGACCTCGGGTTGTATCCATTGACATTTATCAGGTGATATCTAAAATTATATTCTTGTAATCTGGTTAAAACGAATCTTAAATTTGTTAAATAATCATGTAGTGAAAAATTGAAGCAGATAATATCATCCAAATAAACCATAAAATTTTTCAAACCACTAAGAACACCTTTCATGAAACGTTGAAAAGTTGGGGGACCATTAGTAACACCAAAAGGGAGCACTTTAAATTCATACAGAGAGCCATTAGCCAAAAAAGCAGTTTTTTCACGATGTTCTTCTGCAACAAGAATATGCCAATATCCAGACTTCAGATCAATTGTAGTGAAATAAGCATTACCATTAAGTTGATCTAGTAATTCTACAATTCTTGGTATAGGATATTTATCAGGTATAGTCACCTTGTTCAAGTTGCGATAATCAACGCAAAACCGTTTACTACCATCAGGCTTGTTAACCAAGACTACTGGAGAGGACCATGGACTATCACTTGGTTGTATTACCCCTTTTTGTAAGTATTCTTTTACCATGGAATCAATTTGCTCGATTTCTGCAGGAGGTCTTCTATAGTCACGGGTAGCCACAGGTGCGACATCACCAGTTTCAATACGATGCATGTATGGAGCCTTTGTTAGTGGTTGTTGTTCTTCTACTAGGGTAATACCAGGAAAGTCATTCAACAGATCCAGAGTAATTTTAACAAGATCAGCAGGGTTAGTAGTAACATTATTAATTTTATACATTTTTTTCAAATGAGTCACCAAACAAATCTGTTCACTTTCCATCCAGTCCATGCCAAGGATAACAGTTTCATTTTGTTTTTCTACGACATACAAAGCAGCAGTTGTTTCCGATATATCTTCAGTACCAAATTCTAAAGTCACCATACAATCAGTCCATTGAATTGACTTATTACCATACTGAATTCCAATAGTTGGGCACTTGCTTACGGGTAAACCTAACATCTTCACCGTTTTCAAATCGATTGAACTAATCATAGAACCAGTATCAACCAATACATCTGGGATTTCTTTTCCTTGCTTTGTTGTTGCTGTTACATAAAATCTTAACTTCGTATTTCCCACCGATGTCATATTTTGTTCAAACCTAGCAAAAATAGAAGGAGTTTGTTCTTGAACCTCTTCAGCTTTTTGTGTATTCTGTTTGCGATGATGTTGTTTTTGATAAGTATTACCACCATTTGTTTTAACACGACAATCTTTCTTCAAATGACCTGGCTTCTTGCAATGATAACAAGTGTGAGTTTCTCTATGCTGTTGAGTATTTTGGGGCGTAGGAAACAAACTAGAAGGGACAGAAGGTATAGGTAATACCGAAGAAGGACCACTTGTGCCGCCTAGATTCAAATGGACTTCCATACGAGAACAAATTAAAGATTGCTTCATCAAATGTTTGAGGATCTTTCATGATAAGTGTTTCACCTAATTTGTGAGGAAGCTTTCCACGCAAATAATCTAACTGCAAATTAAGTGCAAAAACATTAGCTCTATTAGATAAACTAACTACTTTTGTACCGAATTCATGCATTGGCATGTTTCCTTTAGTGATATTTTTCAATTCTTGTAACGCAGACTCATTAGTGCTTAATCCTCCAGCATACTGTTACAAGAAACATCCAGAAAAAAGATCCCATGACTTTTGAGTTGGATCTGGCAGAGTCGCAAACCAAGTAAAAGCCATACCATCCAAATACATCGGCAAGTCTCTCATTCTTGCTTCTTCAGATATACCATCATATTGTGAATACCATTGATATTTTGAGAGCCACACTCTAGCATCCTCAGAGTTACTAATAACCTTCGGATCAAATGGAATTATCTTACGATAACGTTTAAAGTTATCAGCCTTACCGGTGGAATCATTAACACCTTTCTTGCTATCAATTTCCATAGGTCTATTATTTGTCACCTGACCTAAAGCCTGTTGTACATATGCACGTACCTCAGCCATAACATTATTTGTTTGTAAGTAATTGTGAGGTAACCCGACACCGTTTCCTTGTACCATTAGATTGAATACTTCTTGGGGCGCACGCAAATCATAACAATCTTGAATTGTGGGCCAACTGTAATCTACAAAAAGAGTCTTGAGATAATCACCAGTAATACAAGCCATTTCACCTAGTTGTGTAGCTAACCATTGGAGCTCTGGATCCACAATAGATTCAAGATGATTTATTTCGTTTTCTATTCTTTGTTTTTCCCACTTCAAATTATTTACCATAGGCATAATTCCCGCCTGTTGTGAGGGAGACGCAGTTAAATAAACACATTCCAAAGTAGCCAGGTTATTGTTTATTTCTTGTAATATTTGGTGTCTTTGAGGACAACCAACCTTAAGGTATTCATTAACTTCAGCATGTTTTTGTCTCAAGTGCAAATAAAAAGTCTTTACCATTTCTTGATTCAAATTAACATTGGTATTAGCACCAGTAGCGGTAGCATTATCACCTGTGGTAGGACCTTGAGCACTTTCAACACCTTCCCCTTCTCGGGAACCAGAAGCAGCGGCAGCAGCAGCAGCAGTGACACTTGGGGACTCCATTCGAGGAGTGAGAGTAGCAGGAGTGATGCCTAAAGGGTTGGGAGCAACCAGAGGACTACCACTAGAGGTAGAGTTGAGGATTTGAGTAGTATTTTGGGGGCATTTAGCTACTCCACCACTAGTAATATTTAGGATAAATGGGACTGTTAATAATATATAATAATAAATGATTGTATTTTATTTCATAGAAAATGAGATAGTATTTATAGTAATTCATAGTTGTGTTTCATATATAACATAAAGTGTTAAGTTGATAATAATAGTTATTGTTCTTGTGATCAGTCATTGTGCATAAGTGGCAAGGCCAAGGTAATTAACGTACATGAAACAGAGTGGGCTAATTTTGGAAGAGAGTGACTTCATATTCATTACACTCCAGTGCAAGTTTATGACTGTTGTATCTGAACCAACTAGTAAAAATACAAATAAAAAAAATAATAAAAAAAAACACAATTGAAAAATATAACAATAATATAATCAGCAGTGCTGGTAGGGAAAGAAAGAGGAATAATAATAATCTATCCATATTACATTCTCTTCACACTTTATTATATATAAGAAATAACTTGAACTGGTGTAACAGATTAAACATCCATATTAGGATTACACACCATAATTATTAATTCAACCCAGACATCATATATTTAAACTTTCAGGACACACAATCACCGGATCATTCTTAATAAGTATATATCCTAATGATCTGATATTACTCTTGATCTTTCTGTCAAATCTAGAAGACGATGTTCTTATGTGAACACAATAATATTAAAATAGATCGTAACCGCTACCATAATGAATAATCAAGATTACTCATTTTAAATAAAACAATCTCCGTAACTATTGACAATCGCTATTGATGCTGTAAGGTAGGCTCGTATACAACATTACCCCCTCCCACATGGGAACATCGTCTAAAAATCTTTGTTATATAAAAAGATGTAAGCGCGTTTAAAATAAATAAGAGTGTAACTGAATTAAATGTCTGTGGTAAAGATCGTCACAATGTAATGTATAGTCCATAAAAACCTTGTTAAAACCTCTTTGGGAAAAAAATATAATTAAGGAAAAGACAATATTACCGTATGTGTACCATTAAGATATTACTGTTGGAATTCGGTTTGAAGGGTTTTATAAAAATAAAATAAAAGGCGATAAATTAAATGACAACGAACAAAGGGGGTTTATTCTTTATTCAAAATTAACTGAGAGCTCCATATTTCTAAACTATGCGACTATTTATATTATTACTAAAGATTTGTTAATGACATAATGTTATAGTATTATTTAGTCTATATATCAGCTCTAATGTCTAGCGTGATATATAGTTTATTATTTTATGTTTTTAGTTTTGCATGATGTAAGTAGAACAGTGTAGGTGTTTGTTTCTGAGATATGACAGGTACTGGATTACCCTGTCATAGCGCTCAATCGAGGTAACACAATGACTTAATTCAATTATGTACCGACGATCTTTTACCTTTATTTATTGCCCAAAGCACATAATGTAAGGTATGAATATATACAAGATCTGTCATATATTCTTTATTATAAATACAAGAGTCAGCCCGGATTATTACTCATATCTGTTCTGGTTTAATAGGTGTAGCTACTCAACTATTAAACATATGATGCAACATCGCTTTGCTTCCTACAAGTACTTTACTAATATAGTGTCAATTTTAATTATTCAATCTAAACTTGTAATAGGTTTTGGATTGAATTGTCAGAATTTAGTGTTAATTCTACATCATGTATTTCCCATAGTCCGATAATTGTTTTATAACATTGTATTGTGTATCAATTCGTATTGATATGTCAATCTTTAAGTAATATAGTCATTTATTGTTTAAATGAGAGTTATGTAATATCCTTTTTATATGAGTAGTATAGGTCAAATACAACACAATGTCCTGAATGCCAGTTGCATGCTCGAAAAGAGAAAAATATACATCACGCTCCGATGAAACCTCTCGAAATTTCTCCTCCATTCTCTAGATGGCACATAGATTTTATTGGTGTTCTTCCAACTACTGATTCTGGAAAAAAATGGATTATTATGGCTGTTGATTATAATACGAATTGGCCTATAGCTCGCGCTTTAAATGATGCAACCGCTCCTGAAATTGTAAAATTTTTATATGAAGAAATCGTAATGCGTTTTGGTTGTCCGGTTGAGCTTGTTTCGGATAGAGGTGCCAACTTTATGTCAAAAATTTTAAAACAATACATGAAGAAAATTAAAGCAAACCACATTTTCACCAGTGCTTTCTACCCGCGAACAAACTCGAAATGCGAAAGGCTTAACCAAACATTCAAACACATGATTACTAAATACGTTAAAGGTGATAATCATAGTTGGGACGAATTTATGGAAACCGCTTTGTTTGCCTGCCGTGTTCGTAAACACCACACCACTGGTCTTAGTCCATTTTATATGGTATATGGAGTTGATCCTGTTATTCCTGGTGACATGCTTCTTCCCTTTTTGGATCCACACACTGAAGAAGATCCCGAGCTTATCGCAGAGGATGCACTTACTCATTTAAGAAAACTTCGTGAACAAAGACATCTTGCTAAAGATAGAATGAAAATCCAATCAACTAAAGATAAAGAAAGATGGGATGCCGCTATGAAAGGAAAGCCTACACAAACTTTTCAAATCAACGACTATGTTCTATTACGACACGAATCGAAGGAAGGTCTAGAATTTAATTGGATGGGACCTTATCAAATCTTAAAACGAAACATAGACTACAATATTTACCAAATAAAAGAAGTTGATGGTAAAGTTTATTCTTCATGGGTACATACAGATAGATTGATTCCGGTAAAACACGATGGTTCAAAGATAGATAAATCCTGGTATATACCTCGAACAGCTAGAGCAAAAGAATAAAAAAAAAATAAAATAAAATAAAATAAAATCGTCTAGACGAAAATGTTTCTGTGGCTGTGACCATCCATCATAATGCTCTCTCTTCAGGGGCCTTTCCATTTTTGTACTGTTCTATTGATCGAGGATTTTTCAGACCTATAGTTTGTGCTTGAGTCTAACCACATTATCCTTATTCAAGAAACTGATATTATTCTTTGCTAAATCTAAGAATTTTAATCCTTAAGGATATAAATGCTAGGTTTAATTTGAGTTTTATATTATTTATTGTATGATTAGTATGTTTTAATTATATAGTACTGGATAGGATATTGTAAAATTAAGATATTATAGGGATACTAGGATATAAGATATTGGGATATATTTGTAAAGGTGTATTAAAAGCGTAATCCCGAATTCCGATTTCTGATAATTTCAACTGCATCATTATCTGCTCCAAATTTTCTTTTTATACTCAAAGGTATATCCGCACCGAAAAAAAACAAATCTTCTGCTTTACGGACCCTAGACATAGCAACATAGAGTTGGCCATAGGAAAGCATGTTATCTAAATGGATTCCGACACAATCAATTGTTGCGCTTTGGGATTTGTGAATTGTAGAGGCAAAGGCTGGGACAATCGGAAATTAAGTTCTGATGTAACTGGTGTTAGGAACCTGTCTACTGACTCTTTGTATCCAGTACATTGAATCACCACCTTCAGGTAGACGCTTCCTCAAGCAGATATTTTCCTCTTCTA
>JAIXMQ010000196.1:0-13857 GCA_025716855.1 Pilaira anomala
AGTTTCGACTCAGTATGATCAAATTTTACAGGCAAAAACTCGAGATTTTGAAGTAAGGTTAGAGAGAAAAGATGCTCAGTTTGCCATTGAACTAGATCAATGGAAACAACATGTTGATAGAGTGGAAAAAACATGGAAAGAAGATGTAATCCGAAAGGTTGAAATTGAAAGAGAAAATAATCAATATCAGTTGTCAACAATTAAAGAATTACACTTTGAACAAGTTAGCGAATTAAAAGGAGAAATACGGGAGCTTAGAAACACTGTCAGTACCCTTGAAATGGAATTATCAAGAATTAAAGTAGGAGAGAAAATGTTAGAGGAACAACACTTGGATTATAACCAGCGTTTACAAAAGAAAGTAACATCTTTGGAAGATGAAAAAGAATATTTATTGTTGGAAATCACCAAGCTGCAAACTCATGGGGATAAGCAAGGATGGGAAATTCAGAAGCTTAATAAAGAAGTTGAGGGTTTATCCAAGCAATTATTACAACATTCTAAGGCTCCTACAGATGAAGAAAATGAACACGAGATTGAAGATGCACAAGAGTACAAAGAAAATTTACAGTGGGAAAATGAATCTAGTCAATCAGACATTTCCTCAGGAAGAGATACTATAATAAGAGATAATAATGGTCAAGCTGCTTTAAGTGGAAGAGGTTAAGTTAGAGTTAATGCTAACTACACGGATTCAAATGGACAAAGTAAAGCTCGGCATAAAACATCAACTTTTGATGCAACAGGAGCAATTACTGCTCATCATTGGTTGCGGCAACTTGAAAAATTAATTGAGTACCACCATTGGTCTAAGGAAACAGCATTAGAAGAAATGAAGATCTCAATGGTTGGTGCAGCTGATACTTGGTTTTGTGGATTATCTGCTGATAAACAAACTGACTTAGTAAAAGCTGTAGATGCATTTAAGAGGAATTATGGTGGATCGGCTTTAGAGAAATTAAAGGCTATTAATACTCTGTCTAAATTGAAGCAAGGAAAAGAACCAATGGAAACTTTTGGCCCTGAAGGTTAAAGCGCTTATACATACTGTTATTCCAGGCGATGATGAAGAATCTTTTCAACATCAGATGTCTTACTTTTTACCCACGTTGGAGGATGCGTTGACTGCAATGGTAATTGGTGCTCGTCCGGGTACACTTACTGAAGCAATAGAAATAGCTACTGATACGGAGAGGGGATTAACATTTTTACATAACGCTAAACGGTTACGTAAACAAGCACCTCATACTTCAATTGGTCCGTCATTACCAACTCGTACGGTAAAAGAAGGCGCGGATGTGGAAGCTATGGATTTAGATACTCAGAGAGTTCAAGCACAACAATTTAAAAATAAACAGTTTACGAATAAGTCCAAAAGTGATAAGCCTTGTCATTTCTGTGGTAAATCAGGGCATTTTTATAAAGAGTATTACTTTTTGAAAAAAGCCAAGGACAATGACAAGAAGTATAAGCCCAAAGAAGGTTTTAGTAGAAGTAATGTTCAAAAAGTTGATTTGATTCAAAAAGAAGATATCGACAACAATTCTGGAATAGGTATTAGTGAAGAAGAATTAGATTTGACAAATAATCTGTTTAATCAATTGGGAGGCTATAAGGTTAATAGTCAAGAGTCAAATGAAGAATATATTCCTGTAATTCAGGGAAGTACTGGTCATCCTCAAACTAGTTTTTTTATTGAAGTTTTCGTTAATAGGCAGGATAGATCTGAAGTATTAATCGATACAGGTGCTATGATTACCACTATCAGCCAACGTGAAGCATTACGATTTGGATTAGAATTAACACCTGCACCACCATTGAAAATTACATATGGTAATGAAACAATGGGAGTATCATCATCAGTAGTTATGTTCTCTTGCGACATTAAGGGTAAAGAGTATCAGCAACATACTGCAAGAGTAATTGATAGACAAAATATTTCTTTAATTATTGGAATGGATTGGTTTTTGAAGATGGATGTATTATTAGATCCTAAGTACAAGACATTAATTGCAAGTGATTCAATCAGTTTAAATTATGATATTAATGTGATGATCAGCAAATTATCAGAAATGAAAAGTGATGATGAATTTGACAGCATTCCAAAAGAAATAGTAGACATATTAGTAACAATGGCAGTGAGCCTCACAATATTACAAATGCACCAGTAAAGCATGTGATTGATACAGGGGATGCAAAACCAATTGTTAGACATAGGCGTAGATTTTCGCCTAAGGAAGAAGCAGTTATTAATGAAATGGTAACATCATTATTAACCAAGAAAGTTTTACAACCAAGTAATTCTTCATGGTGTTCAACTCCTTTAACAGTTCCAAAACCGGATGGATCACATAGGATTGTCAACAATTTTAGAGCTTTAAATGCAGTAACAGTTAAGGACAAATATCCTTTGCCAAGAATGCATGATCTGATTGATTAGTTAGCAAACTCATCTTGGTACTGTGCTATTGATCTAAAAAGTGCTTACTTTCAGATTCCATTAGAAGAGGAGAGTAGACCAAAGACTGCTTTCGCTACAAGTCAAGGATTGTTTGAATATACGGTGATGCCACAAGGTCTGTGCAATAGTCCTGCAACGTTTTCAAGGTTTATGGATAATATTTTACGTAGTGTAAAAAGTTTTACTATTATTTATCTAGATGATATCTTGTGTCATGCTCAGTCTAGAGAAGAGAGTATAAAACAGGTTACTGAAGTGTTAAGAATATTACATCATTGGAATTTAAAGGTGTCTTTGAAAAAATGCAAATTCTTAGTTCGAGAAGTACCTTTTTTAGGTTATATAGTGTCTGGGTCTGGCGTAAAAAGTAATCCTGATAAGGTAGCGCCTATTCGAAATTGGCCACAACCAACCAACTTAAAAGAAACTATGGCCACTAGAAGAAAATAAAATACTATCTTCAGTGTAATATACACTGAAAATTTACAGCTAAAATTCAGTATATATGAGTTACAATGTACCCTGAAGATAGAAATTTAATTACTGAATTTTTCAGTATTTAAAATACTGAAGGTAGAAATAAAAATACTAAAAATTTCAGTAATTAAAATTCTAAAGATAGAAAAAAAAAATACTAATAATTTCAGTAATTAAAATTCGAAGGATAGAAAAAAAAATACTGGTAATTTCAGTAATATGATTACTGACGACGGGGTTTTTTACTCTTAATAATTCAGTATATTATTCACTAATTACCGTAAGAATTATGATGAGAGCAGAATTATATTTACTAAAGACAGTGTAAAACAACCTAATGACGGTGAAATATATTCTAAAGAGCGTAAACAAATTACTGTCTTCAGTGAAATAAAGACCGTATAACGGCCATAAATATACAAAATATGGTATCGTTTGAACTTTAAAACGAATAGAAAAATGATACAAAAAAAAAAAAAAAAAAAAAAAAAAAAAAAAAAAAAAAAAAAAAAAAAAAAAAAAAACGAATATTTGAATGCGTCCATAATAATAATATGGCTTATAGAGACAGATTAAAAATTATAATGTGAACAAATGGAACATTTATTTATTTTATATACATGTAAATGAGCGTTATAGATAATAGTAACAAATGTAAAAAAAAAAGTCTAGAAAAGCAACAGCCAAATATTAATCATCCCTTGATGTGACAATATGACTTGAGAAAGTCTATTACTACTAGGATCCAGCATTACATACTTGCCATAGACCAAAGAGTCAAATTCGAAAATGCTACCTAAAATAAAGAAAGATAATTAGATTTTTGTAGTTTAGAGTGATATATTTTTAAATTTACCATTGCTATACAGTAAGATGATTGAAATACAAATAAACTGTTTTGAATTTAAAGAGGAAGTTACTATACACGTATTTAATTGTTTTATTTGTCAAAGATGTACCTTAAAAAAGTAATATTCAGCATCTGTGAGAAAGAAACTCCAAGATTCCTAATGTCCAAGAAGGAGAAGCATTAGCATAAGCCGTTATAGTTTAAAGACTTATAATAAATTTGAGTACCTTATTGCTCAGAAAGATCCATGACCCCTAGAGAGTAAAACCTATAAGTTTGTATAATAAAAGTAGCGTTTTAGCCCTATAAAATAAAGTAACTTTTAAAAGCACCTATGTCTATTGTGATATGAGATATAAGTTATGAACAGTTTTTATTGAAAAGAAATAAGCGAAAGAGATGATAAAAAAAGAAAGAAAAGAGAAAGGAGAGAGAGAAAAAAAAAAGTTCTTTTATAAGCAAAAAAAAAAAAAAAAAAAAGTCACTTTAAAAGGGGCAAAAAAAAAAGGAGACAATAACAATATAGTATGCTACCAGTCCAGCATGTTTCCTTCAGCTATCAACTACCCTTTACACTACAGTGACTAAGCTAAAGTAAAGTTAAGCAAAATTAGAATGTATGAAATATTTGTAAAGGTTATTTGTGTTAGTATTTACCCTTCAAACAAGATTACTTGTTGTACTCTCGTTATCGTCAAAGTCAACGTATGTTAAATTATTATCTCCTAATGAGAAGCTGACAGTTGAGGAGTCGCCTGTTGAAGAAAGAACAGGTAAGCTGGAGTCCACCTCTCTTTCTCTTCTGCGCTAATGTACAATCCCCTACAATAATTCATGTCAAAATCACCGAAAACAAAGAATTAAAAATCGATTTTTTTTGTTTTTTCTTCTCTTTCATTTAAAAAATAGTTAAATAACAGCACTTCAAAGTATACAAAATAAAGATACGCTTCATAGCTTTCAATAGATGTAAAAAAAATATAGGTTTATTTTGATACAAATTATACAACGAAGGAGTAATCAATACCGGGTGCTTTTCCCTTTATTTTCCCTTAAAGCGCCAACCCGTGCTGGCATACTCTCAACCAAATGGTTAATAGTTTCCATAGGAATGTTCTCCCATGCTTCCTTGATATTTTTTATTAGGTCCTCAGTGGTGTCAGACTGATTGTGTAACTTTTGTACAGCATCTTTCATGATCGCCCATAAATTTTCAATAGGATTTAAATCCGGTGATTGAGCAGGCCATACAAGCTTCTGCAAGTCATGCTCGTCTCTCCAAAGCTGCGATGTTTTCGCTCTATGTATGGGGGCACCGTCCTCCATCAAAATAGGATCAGTGAATCCATCCATAAATCCAAGTAATGGACCTTCATACACTTGATCAACAAAATCAGGCACCGTACGCCTTCCCTTGTCTAAAATTACTAGCTCAGACTTCTTACCGTGAGCTATAGCCCCCCATACCATCACTGTAGTTCTTCCACTTTTGAATGTTGATCCTATACAGTCTTGATCAAACTCTTCATTAACCTTACGCCATACTCGAATTTGCCGATAATTTTTGCCCAATTCAAAGGTTGATTCATCAGTCCAAATTACTTGTTTCCAGTCATCAAGTGTCCATTCTAAATGCTCATTAGCAAATATCTTCCTCAGGACGATATGCCTTGGCATTAAGAAAGGCTTCATACGCGCTATTCTATTGTTAAACCCTGCATTCTTTAACATTTTTCGAATGGTGTTAGGGTGAGCATCAATGTTACATTCATTCGTAATTTCTGACTAAGTTGCTCTTCTTTGACCCTTTGCATAGTTAACTACTGATCTAATATCTCTATCTGAAAACTTTGGGAGACGTCCTCTTTTTTGTTCACGAGGTACTTCGTCTTCTGTGTAACCTTCTCTAATAATTCGGTACACGGTGCCTAGCGGCAGATTTACTTCAGTTGCAATATCCTTAGCTTTCATCCCTCCTTTACTCAATCCGTTTATATAAGCTTTTTTGGTACTCTTTATTTCAGTCATATCTAAAGTTTTGTAATGATTTAATGATTAAGAAGTGAGAAAAGAATGAATACATGCCATTCCTTACTATTTAAATTAAATCGGAAATTAATTTTTTTGACACGAATTATTGTAGGGGATTGTAGTATAGTTTGTTCAAAAAAAAAAAAAAGATAGGTTAGATAATGTATTTAAATATATTAGGCATTATAAATTTCCAACCTGCTGTTTTCTTCTCTCTGCATCTTTAAATGCTGCTTTTTCCCTTTAAAATTCTCTTGGAGTAGTGTCATTGCGAACTATTTACCTTTACATTTAAAAATGTCAATACCAGACATTTTTGCTCTTTGCTCCAATGTAATCGCATAATATTCTTTATGGACTTGACGAACATCATATTTCCAACTCTTCATAGTCGAAATACCATCACTCTCCATATCATGGACTACTTTTCTTGCCATACCCTTTAGTTGAAGTCTAAGCTCAGATAGCTCACCTGGTGCAAGAGCTGGTGAGGTATTTCCATACTTCATTTGATTCAACTGTTGTAACAACGCATCTATTCTTCTTGTTGAATGTGGGTATTTGAGCTTTCCTCCAGCTGTAACACCTCTGATGCAATTAGGAGGACAAGCATCTATGGTACGAGTGTTGTTTTGCTCATCTTCAGTGTTAATTGTCTCAACTGTTACAGCACGTTTGAGTAAATCCATTTCTTAAATATAAGACAGCGTTAATATTTTCATTAATTTTACAAAATATAAACGTAATTTATTACCTGTCAATACCCTTACACGCAACGAGCCCAAATCTTCTGCATTAATTATTGGACCACTGATAGAGCTTATTTGAGTAGAAAGAGCATCGATTTTACTATTCAATATCTCAAAAGAGCCAGTTTGTTCAAATGAAATATCAGAAGACATCGAGTTAAGCATTTGAGAGTAGTTGATGTTGGAATTCATATTGTATATTTTAGAAGTAAAGTAAATATAGTGAGTAAGTTTGTAGAGAAATTCAGTTTATATATAACTACCTTCCCTTTTTTTTTTTTTGTGCATAAGAAGACAACCAATAAAATTTCGAAATCCTATATTTGTAACGCACAAAAATAGACAAACCATATTGATTCGTTCAAACTTTAAATAAAATGATCTGATTTTTTCACAGGAATTGAACGATTTGCTGTGTACTTTCAATTTGTATACCCAATTTGTCAAAATCATCCAACTTGTCAAAATCATTCCATTTGCCAAAATCATCCAACTTGTCAAAATCATCCAATTTGTTAAAATCATCCAACTTGTCAAAATCATCCAACTTGTCAAAATCATTCCATTTACCAAAATCATCCAACTTGTCAAAATCATCCAATTTGTTAAAATCATCCATTTTACAACATATATAAATAAATGAGCCATTATGTCCTATCTTTTTTTTTTTCACTTATATAGTAGTATTGCTTTCCATCTTTTCAATTATTAATAATGTCTAATTATACTTTGCCTAATCATTCTAACATCAACAAGAGACTTCGTGTTTCTAAATATACTTGTGACATATGTAACTACTTTTGTGAAAAATATAAAGAACTTAGCAATCATAAAAGAATTCATCAAACTGAAGAGAGTCAAATTTTACCTCTTGATTTGCCTGTACAAGATGAACCTACCATAGATAATGAAACCACAGACAGTGATGTAGAAGATTCTGATGCTGAAACAGATTTAGACTCTACTGCAGCAGATATTCGTAAGTTTTTTTTTTTTTTTTTTTTTTGGTCAAATAAAATACTCACATATTGTTAAATTTGTTATAGTTTCTGCTCAGGAAAACATTGATGTTCCATACAAAACGTCCTGTCATTTTGAGGAAGAGGAAGGTCTTACACATGTATACAATCAGAGAAACATTGATACAAGCAATTTTACAAGAGCCGATCTTTTAAGTATTCACTTGTATGATCTTATTTTGGAAAGCAACGTCCCTCGTGAATGCTATCGTAAAATTGTAAGATTTGTTAATACTGTTATTAGAGACCACCAAAAGTTATTGCAAGGTAGGTTTATAAATTGAATTATTACAATTGTGTACTTACGTTTTTTTTAAAGAATCGTCTAGCACCAGTCATAAAGCATGGTCCAGCTGTTGAAACTCTTTTGAAAGCCAACACAAGTGTAAAAGGTCATGTTTACGATGTCTGCTTTAAAGGTTGCAAGTTGTTTACTGATGAGTCAGAGTATTGTGAACACTGTAAAGAGAAACGTTACAAATTAATCGAAGGAGTTTCTTCACCCATTCCAACTGCAACAATAAAAATCCTCTCGATCGGTGATGTCATCAGTCAATTACTTGGTAACGAAGAGTCTAGAAAGTTACTCAGATATCGTGCTGATCGACAAGTTGAAAGCAATAAAATAAGTGATTATTTTGACGGTCAACAATATAAAAAATTCAAATCTGAATATGGTGCTTTCGAGAATCCTGATGACGTTGCTATTGCATTGTATACTGATGGTTTCATCAACGATAACAAGGGAAAAACAAGCTTCACAATGATTCATGCAATCATATTGAATTATGATCCTTTTTTGAGGTAACCTACATATAAAGAATTTTCATAAATATAATAATTTTACTCTTCATTATTTACTTACTTTTTTTTTTTTTTTTTTTTTTTTTTTTTTTTAGATACACGGATGAATTTGTGCTACAGCTTGCCATTATTACTGGTCCAAAAAAAGTAAAAGATCTGGACTCTTTTTTGGGACCTATTGTTTCTGAATTAAATGATCTTGCTAAACATGGATTGGTAGTCAAAAGCTATAATGGTGAAGTCATTTGTAGGGCCAAGGTGCATTTGATGATTGCTACTGGAGATCAACCTGCTGTTGCACAGATGGCTCATGTATGCTCACATGCTGGTAAATATGGGTGCCGTATATGTACTGTAGAAGGTAGTCATCCTGACAATTCAATTTATGGAATGTACTTTGATAATAAGGATGCTCCCTTACGACCTAAAATAGATTTTATGACAGGAAATAAAGTGAGTAATATATATATATATATTATTAAATAAAAGTACTAATATTCTCCATACCATATAATAGGAAACTATGATATATCGACCTTCCATTTTCTCCAAGCTGCCTTCTTTTTCAGGATTTTCGTTTATGGCAATGGATGAATTTCACACAATATCACACGGCGTAGGAAAACATATTTACCAACTTATCACCATAGATTTAGACAATAAGAAAAATCAACATTTTTTTTATTTGAAGAAGGACAAAACAATATCAAAACGTAATTACCCTTTCTTAATCAAACGTTCTGAATTAAAGAAACTTGGAGAGTCTATTGCTAGTTCAAGAAAAAATATCCCTATATCATTTCAAGGCTCTTTTGATAATTTCATTGGAAATACAGAAGGTGTACGGGCTGTTGATTGGCAAGATTTTCTTTTATATATTGTTCCTACTCTTGTTGTTCCATTAATCAGTAGTAGATCTTGTCAAAAAGCTTTACTGGCTTTAGTACGTGGTTGTGCTCTTGCTCTTCAATGGAATTTGGATAAAGACATGCTCGTTGAAATGAAAGAGTAAGTTGACTTATACAGTAAAAAAAAATATAGTTACTTACCCACTTTTTTTTTTATTAAAGGAACTTCTCTATTTGGCACGATTTCCTTAAACAACAAGTTGAAAAACATAATATATCTCGCAGTGTCTTTCGATCAGTACAACACTATCTCAATCACATTCCTTTAATAATTGAACAACTCGGTCCTCTTCGTGTTTATAGTACAAGATCAATGGAGAGAGCAATTGGTAAATATTCTACATCTATAAAATCCAAAGTGTCTTGTGCTGCGAATGCAAACAATATCATCGAAAGTTTTGCTATGAGAAGCTATCTAAAAAGTGCAATGGATATTAATACTATGGTGAATCCAATTGTACCTAAGCCATATTCATCAGATACTTTCCGAAATCATCCAAGCGATTCTGAGACAGCACAATTATGGGAGCCATTTCTTTGTCAAACATTAAATCAACCATTGGATTCAACAATAGAGAACATTCCAATCAAGAGTATCATCAAATCTCTTAGGAAATACTATAGCCGTTCCAGTTCTACTCCTTTACATCAAGTGAAAATCATCAATTTTGAAATAACAATTGCTGGCAGAGCTTGGATGAATGATGAAATATACAGCTCTGTTTTTGATAGAAGAAAGAAAAAAGAAAGTCGTCGTGGTAACCATCTTGTTATGTTTGAATCCTGTTATATAGAGTAAGTATTAGATTATATTTTAAATGTCCTAGATTATATATATACATATATACTTACGTTTTAAACAAATTTCCTATAGTTCCCGCAATAATGTTAAGCAATCTTGGTTCGTTGGCTTCGTCATATTTTATTTTGAACACAATAATAAGTTATGTGATACAATAGATGAAGAAGATACATCATTTTTGGCATTGATTGAAGTTATGAAGAGTCATAAAGTTGCTGATTATGATTCTTATATACCAGTGGTTACGATGAATAAGCCCAAGGAGCAACAATTATTCGAAGATCCTAATTGTAGAATAATTGATCCAAAGTATGCTGTAATAAATCTATCTGATATTACACGTCAGGTTGGACTGGTGCAGTCATCTACTAATAATATTGAACACAGTGTAATCTCTCCTTACTATGTGTTTAATAAGGACATCAAATCTTCTGCTGGTAGCATTCAAAACTTATAACTTTCTTTTTTCGCGTTCTAGCATCGACATATTATGTATCTTTTTTTTCATATTCTTAACTCCACAAACCAAATATATAGATTTCTTTTTTTTCTCTTAAATAAAAAAACTTTTATATCGTTAGCTTATAAAAAAAATATGGAATATGAATTTAGTAGTTACTTTATGTACCATAGTATTATAGGCACATTACGTGTTTGAGCTGTAGGCGTGTCTAGAGTTTTGGTCTATTATATAAGAAATCGAACATGAAAGAAAAAGCATTCTAAAGTAAATGAGCTTATTCCACGGTCTGTTCTAGTAAATAAAGCCATAAGTTAAAAACATGTCAGTCTAGATTGGCAAAAAAAAAAAGGAATGTACCAGATTCGTCTAACCCATCTCATTACGTTCGGAATTGTGTATAAACAAAAAGCCTTGAAAAGCGGGGCTCTCAATTTTTAAAGGTTAAATAATTTGCTGGGGAGCACGTGACGTAAGTAAATCAATGAGATTTTTTTTTTTTGGCATCAAATCAATATGTTTCTGAAATAAAACTAGATAAAGAAACTCTAATTGTTTTAGTAATAAATATATAGGCTTAAATATAAAAAGCTTGTATAAATGTAGCTGTAAAACGTTTAGTTTCAGAAACCGGTTTTTTTTTTATTTTTTTTTTGTCTTTTAACCTCCTGCCACCTTTTTTTTTTTTTTTTTTTTTTTTTTTTTACCTTGTTCTGAATGTGAATAAATGAAAAAAGAACCTCATCTTTTAAGTTTTTTATAAGATATTTTAGAAACTGGTACCTCCAACGTATCAGTATCACCTGTTTATTTAATAAATGCATAGAGCGTGGGTTGAAAAATGATTCAGTAATTAAATTTCTGCGATGGGAAATTAAATATCTGTGCTTCGAAAATAAATATCTAACAGTAGTATCAATTACTGTGTCTCTGGCCATATTGATAATACTATAGTGATGTAGTGATGTAATGAAGTAATGATGTAATGGTAATTATAAATTATTTTTGATAATGTAAGATTGATGTAATGTTGTAATGATGATATAAAGATTTAATGATGATGCTTATAGGTAGAGATAAATAAATACGTGATCATTGTAGTTATTATATATATTATTTTATCATTATTATTATCAAAGCAAGATCATGATTTAATGCTGGCATATGCTGATCTCATTACTTTGGCATAGGTCAATAACATAACAAGCTGTCATATAGGTTGGGAAAGTGACATTAACAAGAGTTTGTTTAACTTGCATTAATTTTCCGTCAAAGTAACTTGCCAATTGAGAAAATCTAGAATGTAACACATGAAGAAGACATTATATCATAACGTGTTATCATAATTACAAAATTTTATCCTAGCAAATTACATCACATCTATATTATAATCATTATCAATTCTAACCGACAACCATTATGAAAATACTTACCTATACCATATTTATATACATCTTCTATGATATCAATTGATATCAATTTCCTTATGTTTCCGCTAACGAAATATGACCTGCATTTAAATTGTATTCCCTTGTCTGATTTAATATCTTTCTTTTGTAATGAAACCATTGTAACAGAGTTATAATAATACTTTTCTTTTCGTGTTTTATTTTAATTTTAACTTTACCTATTTCTCTTTTCCATTTCAAACAGATGCAATGATGCGACGACAATGGATGATGAATAATATACCATCATAATATAATTGTATCGAATTTCATACTCACTTGTAAAATTTTAAGCTTCTTACGCAGAAAAATGAGTTTCTAGAAAAATTCGAACTCCGACAAAAAGCCCGACTCAGACACGAAAATTTAAACTCAGAAAAAAATTTAAACTCTTTCGTATTTTCAAACTCCAAAAAATTTCCTTATATGGGAATTTTTCGGGGTCCCAAATAATGCTTATAAAGGGTTGTCATTATCTTGTCATTAATCCGAAAGTCATTTTGTCAAATTAGTTTGGGTATTTAAATAATTAATAAGAAACTCATTTATGCATATAAAAAATGTTTTTGTATTAATATTAAAATTCTTGAAATTTGAATTATGTACATAAATCAAGGATGATTAATTGGCTTGTAATGCAGAATGATTTATTGGTTAATATTCCGGTCTGCAAAAACTTAACAAAACAATTGATTGCAAAAAATAAAACTTTTTAAACCTGCCAAAACAATTAACGGTAATTTCAAAACATTCACTTTTAATTAATACAAAGACCAAAATGAATAATACTAACCGCAAAACAATGAACCTATTGTCCAAGATTCCTCGCGACATTAAGGAACAGAAACAGGCATTCGAGAACTATGTGCAGAGAAAGGATTTGGAAATGAAAGAACAGTCCGAATTGCTGCAGAAAATATTCGAACTTGTAAGTTCTAATACTCGTTCTGAAGGCATAGCCCCAAGCAATACTTCAGCCTCAAATGCTGAAGTTATTGGTAGACCTATGACCCGAAATGAAATTGGCAAGTTGGTCGTTAAAGCACTTCGAAAAGCTGACATTTTGGAAGCACTTCCCGCCTGTGTCACTGCTCCTTGTGAAGACGTTAATACGTTATACGTAACGCTTAACAATATGATAGAGTCAAAAGTTGCAGGTGTTTTCAAGGATACTTTTCGTAACAGTGCACCAAGTTGGGGTAAATTGTTACCCAGGTTTAAGGACGAGTTGCTTTCCTTGTGCCATACCAGGGCATTGGGTCTTGGAGTTAACTTGAGCCGTTGTGAAGGCCACTGGTGTCTTTTTCAATGGATCTACACCAAGTATGCTGATATGAAGTATTACCATGACAGAAAGAAGCGTGAAGAGGGAGCCAAAAAGGCTGAAATGATTGCGTTGATGGGGAGATAATAATTTTTTTAAAGATAAAAACTTGACACATATGAGTACTGGTAATTAATTCTGCTAATATATAGCAGCTCTAAGGGATTGGCGGACGTAGTAAATAATACTACGTCTTACTCTTATGATGACGAACATGTGGTATGAGCATACATATTTATTTATCTTGATATTTAAACAATTGTTAAACAGCCTATGGCAAATTTATATATATATATATGTTTATAGGAAATGGAAAGTGAAGGTCCCCTTCCTTCTTCTGCTTTTGCTTCTCGTCTTTCTGTTTCCCCTTCTCCTGTTTCTGTCCCTGTTTTGACTTCTCCTTCTCCTTCTTCTTCTACTTCTTTTTCTCGTCCTGCTACTCGTTCTGCTTCACGGTCTGCTTCTGCTTCTGCCTCAGGAACGCGCATTAATTCTCGTACTTTGGGCTCAGATTCAGTACTACC
>JAIXMQ010000197.1:0-13505 GCA_025716855.1 Pilaira anomala
TAGAATAAACCAAAAGACCAGTGTGCTTGTAATTAGTACTTAAAGAAGGAACATGGATCTTCACCTTTAGACAGATACTAGATGAATCTGTGCAAACTAATGATTATTACATAAAATTAGTTTGTTAATCTGTACTTCCCTGTTCTACTATATATAATCTCATACCTAAATAATACATACTACTGTCTAACCATCGCCTAATAGAAGTATAGTGGTATGTCTCCTAAAGAAATATCAATTAAACAAAAAAGATGTACTATTCAAAAGAAAAAGGAAAAGATAAAAAAAAATAAAAAAAAAGATAAAAATGATAAAAAAATAAAAAATTAATATATGCACGAAGAATCAATTTATCTAAAAGCGTATTTATTAATTCTGAGCCGCAGCCAAGTTCTAATTTTGCTCAGTTGTTTTTTCCTACATAAAATGAACATATGAGATTTAAAGACCAAAAACTTAAACATGAAGATAATTACCTCCCGTCTCTTCTTGCATCTTCTCTTGCAAGGAGTTTTGCTGCCCATTGCTTGTTGCATTTGTAAATTGGAAGCTGCAACTGTTTGTTTACTTCCTCTTCAAATCGAAGCGAGTAATATAACTGCTCCACAGCAGAAAGCTTGCCCCAACTGGTGGCCTTTACACCCTGCATTATCATTTCACCACGGACAAGTCGGGTGATGCTTCTCAGCTGAAGTCTTTCTGTCTTTACGACAGCAAGACTTATTTCCTCCGCGGAACCAGCACGACTTTTCAAAAGAAAACTGATGAGCGCATCAATACGGGCTGTTGCGCTTGGTGTTCTATTGGTTCTGGTAGCCTGGAAACTAATAAGCGCCTCTGGCAACGTAGCCACAATGCTTCTTGCACCCATGTGGTTAGGGAATGCGTTGACTCTGGCCATTTCGTTTTGCCAAGCAACCCCATCCATTCCTGTTTACAAAATAGATAAAATATTAGAATGTTATTATCATTATACCCTTGAGAATACAGATCATTTTACCAGTTGTTGCATTTATAGCACCAAAGTCTACGCTTCCAGCAGCAGGAGCAAACTGGGCATCAAACCTTCCCTCCAATCTGGCGGTTGTTTCCTCCAATCTAGCAGTTGTTGCATAAATGCTTTGGAGAATAGCACTGTCACTCATGCTTACAACATTTTCAGTGTTGTTGTTGTTAGTCATTTTGATAAAAAAAAGAATAAAAAGCCCGAAATTTTTTTTTGAAAAAAAAAATGTTATAAACAATAGTACACACATATTAAGGTTTATTGTTATTGTTATTGTTATTTCTGTTTCAGATAAAGCGTGTAACACCTTGTACACTCCTCTTTCTATTTTTTTTTTTTTTTTTTTTTTTGCTTTCTCTTTCTTATACAGTATAAACCCAACTTACCCTTTTAAATCAACCTTTTTCTGTCATCAACAATTATGGATTCTTATAAACGTATCAAACTTAGTCACCAAACTACATCCGGTGTTCATAATTGTGATCAATGTAAGAGAGTTTTCTCTACTGGTCAGAGTCTTCGAAATCATAACACAGACACAGATGTTGAAGCCATCCAAGAAACACTTGTTGAAAGTGTTCAAGAGCCATTGCCTCCTGTACTTAGTCTTGCTGAAGAAGGTATATCAAAAATTATCCGTATTTATAACAGAAACTCCTTTTGATCCTTTGGCACCAAGAACGTTTAAGGCCTCTTGTCATTTTAATGTCGGTGACGAAGGCCACGCTTACAATCAATCCCTCATCGATCATAATACATTCAACACTGCTCAGCTCTATAGTATTCAGTTGTATGATATTGTAACAGCATGCCAAATTTCAAACGAAGGCCATCGTCAACTCGTTGGTCTTATGAATTCTTTAATATGAGATCATAAAAAATATTAATTCCTTATACATACCGGAATCACCAAGTGTTTTAACAAATAAATAGATTATAATTCACGCATCTTGCATGCTGAACCAGTCAAGAATCTTCTTAAAAACGCTACACTTTTGAAAGCTCATGAATATGACGTCTGCACCAATATTTGTATGCTGTTCGACATTTCAAAAAACGAAACAAAATGTTCAATCTGTGGTGATGAACGCTATGTTAGTGATGAAGGAGATTCTTTGGTACCAGTTGAAACAATGAAAATGATGTCAGTTGGTGACCAATTGTCACATATGTTAAGCAACGACGATACGAGAAAAATGTTGCAGTACAGACATAACCGTGAAGAAGTACCGGGTCATTTCTGACTACTTTGATGGCGAAGACTATAAGGCACTCAAGGCCAAGGGTATGTTTGAGTCATCTGAAGACATTGCACTTGCCTTGTTTGTCGACGGCTTCGTCAATCAAAAAAAATCGCAGCAAGAAATTATAATTATGCACGTTCTTGTTCTTAACTTCGACCCTTCCATTAGGTATGAAAGCAAAGTCAAAAATTATTTCAAGTCTACTAAAATGTTTATATGTAGATATACCGATGACTATATGTTCCAGATTGCAGTTATTCCAGGCAAAGCCAAAGACCTTGATTCTTTTCTATTGCCCATAGTTGATGAGATCAAGAGTTTAGGTGAACATGGTTTGCTTGTAAAGAAGCACAATGGTGAAGAAATAAGATCGAAAGTGCATTTGGTAATGGCCTCGGGAGATATCCCACAGGTTACGAAATTTTGCCACCATAAAGGTCATAATGCTAAGTATGGTTGTAGAATCTGTGTTGTTGAATGTACACACCCAGGAAACGGAAGAGGCGGTATGTATTACCAATCGCGTACTGCAGCTTTGCAAACGATGAATGCATTTGTTATGGGTGATGTTGTAAGTAACTAATTAAAAAAAAAGAAAAAAAAAACTAAATTATTATTACTTGTAGAATAAACAAATCATGAAGCCTAATATCTTTTGTAAGTTACCCTCTTTCGCTTCATCTTCCTTCTATGGTCTAGATGAGCTACATTTGTTTGGACAGGGAATTGCCAAGTTTATTCGTTTGTTAATTGTGAAAGTCAATCAGGCTCCATTAGAAAACACAACTGTTTTTGGCAAGTCCAGTGATGGTAGTTTCAACATGAGTAATTACACCTTCAAGCTTTCCAAAAAACAATTAGAAGATGTCGGCGATTGTATTGAAGCTTCCCGGGGTAAGATACCTGTGTCATTTCAAGGAAGCTGGGACAACTTGGTAAAAAAGATAGATGGCGCCAGAGCAGTAGATTTTTTGGATTTCTTACTGTACGTGGTACCAACGTTAATCGTACCATTATTTACTAAGGTTGAAGTCAGAAGAGCTTTGCTGTTCTTGGTGAGAGGTTGTGCAATCGGGTTACAATGGGAGACTAATGAATCCCTCATTCAAGAGATGGAAAAGTAAGATTAGATTTTACAAGGCATTAGTTTATAAAATACTCACTACTTATTAATAGCTGCTTTGAAAAAGGCACGATTTCCTAGACCAAGAAGTAAGAAAAGTGAATATATCTCTAAGTGTATTTAGACCCAACAATCATTACTTGACACACGTTGGGTATATTATCAGAAAAGCTGGAAGTATGCGGGCATATAGCGCTCGATCAATGGAGAGAACAATTGGAAGATATTCCAAATTAATCAAGAGCAGAGTTTTAGCTGGAAAGAATGCCGGTAATTTAGTTGAACGACTTTCAATGCGTTCGTACTTTAATTTAGCTGTAAACATACATGATTTACTTGACACCATTCAACCTAAACACAGATCGCTGGACAATTTTATTGAACTTCCTCTTTCTTCTCCTTTCAACTGTAATTACCAATTATGGAGTTCTTTTGCAACCCACTCATTATCTTCATCCAATCTCATTGAATCTGTCTCGCCCAATATTATAATCACACAGCTCAAAAATTTACAATTGTTCTGTTCCAGGACGTTTCCAACGTATTACTATCATAAATGATACAATTAAAATCGCCGCCCGTGCCCTCATCAATAATCATTTATTTAGCTCTTGCATGTATAGAAGGATCAGATCTGAAAGTCGTCGCGGAAATCAATATGTATTATTCCATGCATCATATAAATCGTAAGCTAATATATTTTCTATTTTTTTTTCTTGCTCATTTTCTCTTCAATACAGTTCATATTGCTGGTATGTTGGTTCTGTTATATTCTATTTTGAGCATAACAATTCAAACATCGATGACAACAAGCAATTTCTGGCCCTTGTTGAGATAATGAAGTATCATGGCGCTGCTGGTTACGATAAAAGAATCCCTGTTATTGAATTGAATGAACCTGGTCAGCCCGTAAAATTGGTTATTATTAGTCTTAATGACATACAACGACAAGTTGGGCTTGTTCAATCATCGATCGATTTATTAGAACATAAAGTTATTTCTCCCTACATAATCTTCAGCGATGATATGAAAGAAACTGCTGGTCAGTTAAAATACATTTTATAACATATTCTTTTTTTTTTCTCTCTCTTTTTCTATTTTTTTTTTCTTATTTCTACTTGCTTTCTTCTATCAATAACATATATCTACAATAAACTATTAAAATAATAGATTCGAAAATAAAAAACCAATTTAAAGATATAAACGTGAGAAAGGTTTCGCAATGTAGATTGTTAAGTGATGGAGTGCTTTAATGTAACAGGTAAGTGAAAAAGAATAATTAACTATATCTTTTTTTTAAAAAATCTTTTTAAGTCACGTTCATTGGTAAAAAAAAATCAATGTTCAAACAAAAAAGGGGGAATTTTTAATTTAAGCGATAAAATTGGTGGAAATGTTTTTAAACGGGATATAAATACCACTTCATATAACTATTCAGATACAGGCTTTTGAAAAATGAGCTATATGTAAGAGATATTATAGCTATACTTGGATAAAAACATATGTACATCGTTTTTATAGCCCTCAGCAATGATTTCAATTCATATTTTATTGAAAAAAAAGCACGTTTTTTTTTCACTATATTCTCTTTGAATATCCCTTAGTTAATGCTCATATTTGATTGGTCGTAAAAAAAAAAGTAGAGTCGTATCCACCAATTGCCGAATAACTAGCATACTTTCATACATAGTGTTTATTGATAAAAGTATTATAAGTATGATTTCTAATGTACTGTTGTATATTATAATTTTAGCATAATAATGTAATGCTTAGAAAAATAGTTAAGAACATTTAACTTCATAGATATATTTTTAATTTGATATCACTTATTAATGCGTGATATTTTTTAGGTAACTTTTTCACCTAAACAGCGTATAATATCCTTTATGGTTTACAGAGGAGCATAAACCATTTTTAAAGTATTATGATGTATCATATTGCAGTAAGTATCATGTGGTGATATAGCATAATAAATAAAGCAGTGATAAATATGTTAAACGTAGTAGTTTGTTGAAAGTCTTAAAATAAGATTAGGTTTTATTTATGAGAAAAAAGAGATTGTATTTATATTCAAATAAAAGGGCGGGAAAAGAGTCTACTCTTTTCACATAAGATTGACAGTCTTGATTCATAATAATTTATATGCTACACGTATGACATGGTCAAGACGCGTTGTAATTGCATGAAAGTTCAGAAAGGGTTTGTGATACCGGGATATTAATCATTCGTGAGAAATCAAGGAGAATTAAATAATAATGTCAAATAATAGGTGGAACCACGTATTAAATAGTAATCAATGATAAAGATATATAGCTGGTATATATCAAGCAGTAAGGTTACATCCAGATACTGGGATTAAATATCTAATAAAATAGGAAGTTTATTATTGAATCATAAAAACATATAAAAGATAAAGATGCTGATTCACACACTAAATTAGTATGAAATACAGAAACAGAATATAACATACTAGTGTAAACCTTATTATGATATCTTATATATAACTCAGTAGTCTGTAAAATAAAGAAATATAAATACATTCTCAGATTAGAATAGATTCAATGGCTCTGAAATGCGGCGAACCTTAATTATATTTTTTTTATTTGTTATTATCTTTCTATATTGGTAACATGTCTAGTTAGGACATTGTTATTGTTATTGTTTCAACAGTTAGATCTTATCCTGTATAAAAGGCTATTTTTTTTTAGTACTGATTCTTTTTCTCTCGGGTTTATTTTTCATAAAATAATTAGAGGAGAATTAGAAAAAGTATGCATTATTTTATTCACCCATTATATTCATTATTGATATTAACTCCAATAAAGCTGTTGTTTTTATTATTAAGCCCAAACTTTATAGAAAGATCACATAGCTTGGTAGTCACGTCAGATTACTAAGTATTTCATTGTTTTTCTAATTATTGTACAAGAGCGAAAAGTATAAAATCCTCTTCAAGATGTCTGAAAATTCCCGTTCAAATAAATACTTGCCTCCAAGTATTATCAAAATACCTGAATATTCAAGAAATACGGATCATGCCAAATGGATCAAACTGTTTGAAGCTAATCTAGAAATCGTGGGAGCGACGACGGATGATCAAAAGTTGTTGATTGTTGCTGGCTACTTCAAGTCGGATTCTATTACTGAATGGTTTACTGATCAAGACTTTGATAAATGGGAAACTTTCAAGAAGAAATTCATCGAAAGGTATTAGAATACCAAGGTTAATATTAATAATATATTGTCGAGCATCTTAAGTATCAAGAAAAAAGAAGACGAATCTATGAGAGACTACGTAGATAGATTTGAGAAACTCGTTGCTCAATTTAATCGTCAAAGGATGGTGAAGACTGGTTGGAAAGCTATGGATGAAGAAGTCTTAAAGGATACCTTTATTGCAGGAATTAAACCTGTGGGTATAAAGATGTTGGTCAAGCAACATCTGCCTAAATCTGTAAATGAAGCTCAATCTATTGCTATAACGGAAGCCGATGAGGAAATAGAATCTAGTAGTGAAGGCCATTTTGATTCTGGCTCTGGATCTGACTATGAAAGTGATAATGGCAAGGAATCCTCATCAAGAAAGAATAGAAGTGAATCCAGTATTACGAAATCTAAAACCAAACAAAAAAAAAGCAAAAGAGAAGATAAAGTTACTAAAACTGAAGTTGAGAAGAAAATGGATGATTTGACGGAAAGTTTGCATAAACTTACTCTCTTAGTCGAAAGTAAAAAGGGTGGCAATCAAGTTTCCGGAAGAGTTATATCATGTTATAATTGTCAAGAATAAGGCCATCCTGCCAATGATTGTAGAAAGGACTGTAAGATATGCCAAGGAAAACTAGGGGCTCATTGCTTCTGGGAATGCCCTGATTACAAAAGACGGACTAAGAATGAATCCTTTTTAGTTATGAATTATAAAAATACTGCTAATAAAACAAATGTTGTTGAATATTATTCTGCTGATAAACCTTCAAGAAATTTTGAAAGCGATAGAGACATGAGAGTATCTCGCAGTGGGAAGAAACTCAAGACTCATGACACTATTCCGGCTGAAATTTCGAGAAAAAGAAAGGCGGCCTCTCGTAACGCTAAATCCAGTAATGTTCCACAAAGTGCACCGGTTGTAAAACCTACCAAGAAAAGAGTATCAAACACTACTTCTGGTAACACTGCAGCAAAAATACAAGCGGATGATATTCTCAAAGCAAAGGTTTTTAATGTATCTTTAGAGCAACTGCTCCCGTTGAAGGGACTACGTAGTGAAATCTTTCAAAAAACAAAAAGAAAGCGAAAATCTCAGGTTCACAAAAAAAATAATATGCAAACAGACACAGTGAATGAGAAATTTCTGGCCGATCGAGGTAGTAAGATAAGACAAGCACCTAGAGTAGACTCTGGTTCTTTAGGCGCCCCAAGAGTTACTGCTATTGTAGAAGGTTGCATGAAAGGAGATTGCCTTTTGGATGCTGGTGCTCAAGGTTCTATTATTAGTTCTAGACTTGTCGACGAACTGGATCTCCAAATTATTAATCACAAGAATCGTGTCACTAATAAAATGGCTGATGGATCTATGGTTAAGTCCCTTGGTGAAGTCGAAGGTCTTCTCGTTTCTGTTCAAGGCGTACTTTTCAAAGTAAATCCTGTGGTATTTGAAAATCATCCTTATGATCTGCTATTAGGATGCGATAGCATTCAAGTATTAGAACTAGCGGTTGATTATGCCAATGGTCATTTCACTATCAATACTGATAACGGTATCGAGCCTCTGAGAGTCAATTTTGATACGCCTATTAAGCGTATGGAACCAATTGAACCCGAAAGTTTTGTTAGTGAGTCAGAAGTCTATTCTAGTGATGATGAAACTAGTGAAAGTGGAGAATATGATGATACTACTTCCTCAGACGAAAACTTTTCTACGGAAGAGTCGTATCTTATCTTGCCCGTCTTTGAAGAGGACACGCTAGTAAAAGAAAGCTATTTAATAAATGAAATCGAATCTCAAGCTAGTCAAGTATCGGTTAAACCTACTACAGAGGACGAGAAACGTAACATTATCGAAGAACAGGTTAATGATCTCGAACTAGAAGAGAAAAAAACATGGCTTTGAAAACTATGTTAGTGAAGTATTTGGACGTTTTTGGATTAGATTACCAAGATTTAAAACAAACTAATCTAGTCAGGTTTTTAGTTGATACTGGTGATCATCCGCCCATTATGAAACGACCAAACAAGCATATGTCTCATTCGGAATTGGAAGTATTTAAAAATGAATTAGCTAAAATGTTGGCAAATGGTCAACTGGTGCCTACTATGCATAATCCTAAGAAGGACGGAACCTCTTCTCTCGGTTGGGCTTTTCCCGCGATGTACGTTGGAAAAAGAAATACCAAAAACGGTCGATTAGTCGTTCAATTTCAAGATTAAATGCAGTCACTAAGAAAGATCCTTGGCCTCTACCATCCTTACAACATCTTATGGAAGATTATTTAGGATCTGAGATCTTTACTACTTTGGATTTGCTAAAAGGCTTTAATCAAATCTTAGTTGAAGACGATTCCATACCAAAATTAACTATGGCTACTCCTTGGGGATGTTATTCTTACCGTGTGCTACCATTTGGTGTAGAAAATGGACCTGCCTGCTTCAGTCGTGCTATATATTTAGCTATGCAAAATTATATTGGTTCTTTTGTGTCTACCTATATTGATGATATTACGGTATACTCAAAGACTTTTGAAGAACACTTGGTACACTTGGAAATGTTATTAAAAAGGCTCAGAGAGGTTAATATGGTATTGAAACCGTCGAAAGCTTTATGGTGCAAGAATGAAGTATCTGTCTTAGGTTTTTTTGGTCAACAAACAAGGTATAAAAACGCATCCTAATCTAGTAAGCAAGATTCTAGAATTCCCGAGACCAAAGATTAAAACGGATATTAGGGCTTTCAGTTCGTTAGCGGGTTTTTATAGAAGACACGTTAATTGTTTCTCAGATATCATGGCTCCTTTGAATGAACTATCAAAGAAAACCGCAAAAATGCAGTGGAATAATGATCTTGAAACCTCTTTTCTTAATATTAAAGAAGCAATCGCTAACGCTGTACAATTGAAGTATCCAGACCCTAAAAAGCCTTACAAGCTATTTACTGATGCCTCAGATGTTGGAATGAGTGCGGTGTTAGTTCAATTTGATGAAGAGTTAGGGGAAGACAGACCGGTTTGCTTCTTATCAAGAAAGTTACTTGCTGCTGAAATGAAGTATCCCACAGTAGAGAAAGAATTACTTGGTGTGATTTACGCTTTCTCGAGACTCAGAAGATATCTATTAGATAAAGAATTTACTTTGTTTACCGACAATTCTGCCGTGCGTTACTTGTTTACTAAGTCTGATCCAGGTAGTAGATTGCAAAGGTGGATAGTAGCAGTTCAAGAATTCAGGTTTAAAGTGTTTCATTTGCCTGGTAAAATGAATGTTGTAGCCGACGTTATGTCAAGATATCCTCCCGCTAATATTGAAGATGCTTACTTGGTTTCTCCCGATCAATACTTATTTGAAACTTGGTTAGTCGAAAATGAAGAAATTGAAAATGTATATGAAGACCACTTATTCAAAATTTTTACTGCCCTTAAACGTGTAATTGGGTTAGGTGATGCTGAGAATGGTGAATTAAAAAGTATTGGTTTAAGGTATAGACTAAATGAAGAAGGACAATTAGTAAGAAAGGTCGGTGATCGTTATGTCAAAATACCCAAATTTGAAGAAAGAAAAGCAATTTTGAAGGAAGTGCATGATGGTCATGGGCATTTTGGTCAAGAAGCAACTTGGAAAAGATTGTATATGCGGTACTGGTGGCCTAATGCGTATAATGAATTACGAAGCTACGTAAATTCTTGCGAGTCCTGTCAATTATTCTCTTATCTACCTTCAAAAGAACCGGTAACTGGTAAAATATCTGTCAAATTCTTATTTGAACGTTTTGGTGTAGATTATGTAGGTCCTTTCCCTGTTAGTCGTTCTGAAAAAAAATACATTATAATGGCTGTAGAATACTATACTGGATGGCCTATTGCTCGTGCGGTTATAAAGGCTGATTCTGCAACTACGGTTAAGTTCCTCTACGAAGAGCTCTTTTGTGTTTTCGGTCCCATAACTAAAATACTATCTGATAATGGAAGTAATTTTTTTAGTAAGAAGGTGGACGAATTTGCCAAGTTTGTTAATTTCAAACACCAGTTTGCTTCTGCGTATAAACCAAGTACGAACGGAAAAGTGGAGCAGATCAATGGTACCATAGTAAGAGGTATAAAAAAGATGATTGATAATAATAAAAAGAACTGGGACACTCTTTTGCCAACGATGCTTTACGCCTATCGTACTAAAGTACATAAATCTATTGGTATATCTCCGTATGAATCTCTTTTCGGTGCTGTTCCTAACGATGTCAATAAAGATCCACTCTATAAACTTGGTATGAAGTTAGGTTTAGAACGTTTGTATTATTTAATGAACAAGAGGTTGACCTATGAAGAAGAAAAGATAAAAGAAGTTGAAGGAAGAATCCAGAAATCTGAAAGGATTAAAATTGGTGATGAAGTCTTGATAAAGAAGTATGCGAAGAAGGACAAGTTGGATTCAAGTTACAAGAATAAGTTGTTTGTGGTGATTGATCATTTTCATCGTAATACTTTTGTGTTAATTAATTCTGAAGGTGTTAAATTGAAACGTGCTGTCAATGGATCGCATTTGAAAAAATTTGTTCGACGTGAAGGTACTACTCTCAAATTTTTCCATGCTTAAGGGGGGGTTGAATGAAATGCGGCGAACCTAAATTTTATATTTTTTTATTTGTTATTATCTTTCTATATTGGTAACATGTCTAGTTAGGACATTGTTATTGTTATTGTTTCAACAGTTAGATCTTATCCTGTATAAAAGGCTATTTTTTTTTAGTACTGATTCTTTTTCTCTCGGGTTTATTTTTCATAAAATAATTACAGGAGAATTAGAAAAAGTATGCATTATTTTATTCACCCATTATATTCATTATTGATATTAACTCCAATAAAGCTGTTGTTTTTATTATTAAACCCAAACTTTATAAAAAGATCACATAGCTTGGTAGTCACGTCAGATTACTAAGTATTTCAGCTCTCACACTTTTAATTTACACTTTTTACATTTAATAAACACTTGTAAAAAGTCTCAAACTACTTATCTAGTTTTATATCTTTTATTTCTATTATCTATTCTATATCACAACATATGACTGCTTTTTTTTATTCAGTATATTTAAAAGCCTCAACCAGATAATATATTATATCTTTTTTATCAATAAACAATTACCACTATTAGTCTAAATTGACCTCAATTCTACTCAATAAAACGTCATTTATTGTCATTTATCGTCATAGATCGTCATTTTATAATAAACTACTGCCCTAATTTTTTACCAAAAAAGAAAGGTGTATATTTTTAATCAATAATATTGCTTTATTTATGGATTTTAATAAAATATCTTTTTAAAAAGCGGAAGAGATACAAATATATGAATAGAAATACACTAAAAATGAGTAATATAAACGCTAAACCGATGATGTAACAAGAAAACTGTCTTTTTTTCAATCAATCAGAATGTTCTGATTTATGCATCAGCATACTAAAAAAAAGGCTAAATTTAAAGTTACGTGATACACTACACGCCATTGTATGTCTGCTAAAACGATAAATATTCCTTCATACATCTACTAATACATGATGTATTAGCATTACTAAAAATCTACTAAAATTTGCTAATACATTATATATTAGTAGGTATTAGAAGTTTATTAACAGTACTAAAAATCGTTTTTTCTTGCGGTGACAGAACACAATGTTATTTATTTAGTAATACCTTACTTACTCAACAACTTTTTAGTTTAGATATACTTTTATTTTAGTTTAGAATTAGCTTTTATTACACAACTTCTAGATCAAAAAAAGGATCTCAATCACTTTGAATGTCAAAAAAAAATGACACAATATTTAGGATTTGACATTTTATCAAAGGAGCTCATAACCGACTCTCTTTAGTATAAATACAATTCACAAAAACTGCAATTTCCATAAATCTTATGTTACTTTTACCTTACTTTTTATTCTATATCGTACAGATTTATATCTTATAAGATCCCTTGAATTATTCTTATCCTTTTATTTTTAATTCATTGAAAACTTCACTTATCTTTTCCTAATAACTTTTTGCTATAAATCACTTTTTATTTTATAAGAGCATCCCAACCGCGGATTTAAATGAATAAAAATTTTACTTTAAATTTTTTTTTAAATCCCTGATCTCCCAACGGGGGTTGTAAAAAAGTTGCACAATAACATTTCGGTCCCAAAAGTTTTTCAGAGGTTGTACTTATGCGGAAGATATTAGTATATATGCTGCTGCTACTGTTTTTTTAATAAGAAAAACAAACCTAAAAAGCGGGGAGGTTCTACCAAAAATTGTGTGGTAATTCAAATGAGTCGTCAAAGGGCTGAGGCTGCTTTAAATCTTAATTACTTTGACGCAGTTCCCACTAATCCACCTAAGATTTTTCGCCGTCGTTTCAGAATGCGTCGTGAGCTTTTTAATAGAATTGTAGAAGGTGTTGAAAAGCAAGATGGCTACTTTGTGCAAAGACAAGATGCACGTAAGGTCTGGGGGTTTACGGCTAGACAAAAATGTACTGCTGCCATCCGTCAGCTTGCATATGGCGCATCTCCTGATTCTTATGACGAGTATTTGCAAATGGCAGAGTCTACTGGAATGGAAGCATTAAAGCGTTTTTGCAAGGCTGTCATTGATCATTTTGGAAAGGAATACCTTCGAAACCCTACTGCTGATGATCTCAAGACAATCTTGAAGGTAAACGAAGAAAGAGGTTTCTGATATATACCAGCTATATATCTTTATCTTTGATTACTATTTAATAGGTGGTTCCACCTATTATTTGACATTATTATTCAATTCTCCTTGATTTCTCACGAATGGTTAATATCCCGGTATCACAAACCCTTTCTGAACTTTCATGCAATACAACGCGTCTTGACCAGGTTATACGTGTAACATATAAATTATTATGAATCAAGACTGTCAATCTTA
>JAIXMQ010000198.1:0-13405 GCA_025716855.1 Pilaira anomala
CTAACAAACATCCACTATGTATGATTCTATGCTAGTTTTCCCACCAATCTAAGGTAAAATTAGTATGATAACTTCCCTACGCTTAGCTGTAATAATTGGTGGATGTGAGCTTATGGATTCACCAACTGAGTATTTTAATACCAATTAAATCAGTATGAATATTCACTAATCTAGTGTTTTATACACTCATTTTATTAGGATCATAAACACACTTTTGGTAGGATACCTTCCAATATCTTCAGTGGTTTTTTCTTCTTTATGTATAAAATAAATACTAATTATGTTAGTGTATTAAAGCCAGTTGGTATATGACCCACCAAATAGCTAGGATCCTATACACCATTCAATTGGCTGATTTGCAATATAAAATTTGGTAATCAAAAAAGGAATCAAAAATATAATACAATTGGTAGTTTTATTTAATGAAATGGGTAGTTTTATTTAAAGAATGGGTAGTTTTACTTAATAGAATGGGTAGTTTTATTTAATGGAATGGGTAGTTTTATTTAATAGAATGGGTAGTTTTATTTAATAAAATGGGTAGTTTTATTTAATAGAATTGGTAGTTTTATTTAATAGAATGGGTAGTTTTAAAATTATTGTTAGCATTCAACTGCAAAAAGGGACCTGCAAAAAGGACCTGCAAAAAAAAAAAAAAAAAAAAAAAAAAAAAAAAAACCTCCAGTTACAAACATTAAATGAAACCAATTAGAATACGATACATATTGTGAGTACAAATTAATTTAGCCTTACACGTTTTGATAGGAAAAAAAACAACAGAAAAGCCTGCAGTTACAAACATTAAATGAAACCAATTAGAATACGATACATTTGAGTAAAAATTAATTTAGCCTTACACGTTTTGACAGGAAAAAAAAAAAAAAAGAGAGCGTTTGCACAACAAAATCCAATGTAATGCCAAAATTACATGAATATACATAACTAAAGAATCTACACCGTTTAGCTATGCTGGTAGGAAATAACCTCTGTTTCTACCAGATATCATAATTTTAGTATAGCAAATACACAAAGACGAAACATTTATGTTAAAACTTACAGCTTATTGAGCCTATATATGTATACAAGAAGATTTAAAATACCATATAGAATAAACCAAAAGACCAGTGTGCTTGTAATTAGTACTTAAAAAAGGAACATGGATCTTCATCTTTAGACAGATACTAGATGAATCTGTGCAAACAAATGGTTATTACATAAAATTAGTTTGTTAATCTGTACTTCCTGTTTACTATTGTATGACCGATACATTACATATATTTACAGTCGATTACAACTATTACTGATTATTTATTACTTAATTTTTACATTACTACTTAATTAATTAGAATAATTCTCAATTTTTTTTTTTTATTATATATTTTTTTTTTTTTTTTTTTTTTTTTTTATTATTCTTTTTAAACTATATTCTATCTCTTCTGTTGTTACCTGTAATTATAACATTCTCTTTTTACTCAATATTATTGTTTAACTCGATAAATATACATTTATTTCAATGCTATTTTTTTTTTTTTAAGTTATCTTACCATTACAATATATATAATATCATACCTAAATAATACAGACTACTGTATAACCATCGCCTAATATAAGTATAGTGGTAAGTCTCTTAAAGAAATATCAATTAAACAAAAAAGATGTACTATTCAAGAGAAAAAGGAAAAGATAAAAAAAAATAAAAAAAAAAAATAAAAAATTAATATATGCACGAAGAATCAATTTATCTAAAAACGTATTTATTAATTCTGAGCCGCAGCCAAGTCCTAATTTTGCTCAGTTGCTTTTTCCTACATAAAATGAACAACGAGATTTAAAGACCAAAAACTTAAACATGAAGATAATTACCTCCCGTCTCTTCTTGCACTGGCGTTCTCCTTTCATCTTCTCTTGCAAAAGGAGTTTTGCTGCCCATTGCTTGTTGCATTTGTAAATTGGAAGCTGCAACTGCTTGTTTACTTCCTCTTCAAGTCGAAGCGAGTAATATAACTGCTCCGCAGCAGAAAGCTCGCCCCAACTGGTGGCCTTTACACCCTGCATTATCATTTCACCACGGACAAGTCGGGTGATGCTTCTCAGCTGAAGTCTTTCTGTCTTTACGACAGCAAGACTTATTTCCTCCGCGGAACCAGCACGACTTTTCAAAAGAAAACTGATGAGCGCGTCAATACGGGCTGTTGCGCTTGGTGTTCTATTGGTTCTGGTAGCCTGGAAACCAATAAGGGCCTCTGGCAACGTAGCCACAATGCTTCTTGCACCCATGTGGTTAGGGAATGCGTTGACTCTGGCCATTTCGTTTTGCCAAGCAACCCTATCCATTCCTGTTTACAAAATAGATAAAATATTAGAATGTTATTATCATTATACCCTTGAGAATACAGATCATTTTACCAGTTGTTGCATTCATAGCACCAAAGTCTACGCTTCCAGCAGCAGGAGCAAACTGGGCATCAAACCTTCCCTCCAATCTGGCGGTTGTTTCCTCCAATCTAGCAGTTGTTGCATAAATGCTTTGGAGCATGGCACTGTCACTCATGCTTACAACGTTTTCAGTGTTGTTGTTAGTCATTTTGATAAAAAAAAGAATAAAAAGCCCGAAATTTTTTCTTGAAAAAAAAATGTTATAAACAATAGTACACACATATTAAGGTTTAGTTTATGTTCATATTAACGTTTATTGTTATTGTTATTGTTATTTCTGTTTCAGATAAAGCGTGTAACACCTTGTACACTCCTCTTTTTTTTTTTTTTTTTTTTTTTTTTTTTGCTTTCTCTTTCTTATACAGTATAAACCCAACTTACCCTTTTAAATCAACCTTTTCCTTCATCAACAATTATGGATTCTTATAAACGTATCAAACTTAGTCACCAAACTACATCCGGTGGTCATAATTGTGATCAATGTAAGAGAGTTTTCTCTACTGGTCAGAGTCTTCGAAATCATAAACGAATTCATAACACAGACACAGATGTTGAAGCCATCCAAGAAACACTTGTTGAAAGTGTTCAAGAGCCATTGCCTCCTGTACTAAGTCCTGCTGAAGAAGGTATATCAAAAATTATACAACATTAATTCTTCTTTTACATGTACTCACGTATTTATAACAGAAACTCCTTTTGATCCTTTGGCACCAAGAACGTTTAAGGCCTCTTGTCATTTTAATGTCGGTGACGAAGGCCACGTTAACAATCAATCCCTCATCGATCATAATACATTCAACACTGCTCAACTCTATAGTATTCAGTTGTATGATATTGTAACAGCATGCCAAATTTCAAACGAAGGCCATCGTCAACTCGTTGGTCTTATGAATACTTTAATAAGAGATCATAAAAAATTAGCTGAAGGTAAAAAATATTAATTCCTTATACATACCGGAATCACCAAGTGTTTTAACAAATAAATAGATTATAATTCACGCATCTTGCATGCTGAACCAGTCAAGAATCTTCTTAAAAACGCTACACTTTTGAAAGCTCATGAATATGATGTCTGCACCAATACTTGTATGTTGTTCGACATTTCAAAAAACGAAACAAAATGTTCAATTTGTGGTGATGAACGCTACGTTAGTGATGAAGAGATTCTTTGGTACCAGTTGAAACAATGAAAATGATGTCAGTTGGTGACCAATTGTCACATATGTTAAGCAACGACGATACGAGAAAATGTTGCAGTACAGACATAACCGTGAAGAAGTACCGGGAGTCATTTCTGACTACTTTGATGGCGAAGACTATAAGGCACTCAAGGCCAAGGGTATGTTTGAGTCATCTGAAGACATTGCACTTGCCTTGTTTGTCGATGGCTTCGTCAATCAAAAAAAATCCCAGCAAGAAATGATAATCATGCACGTTCTTGTTCTTAACTTCGACCCTTCCATTAGGTATGAAAGCAAAGTCAAAAATTATTTCAAGTCTACTAAAATGTTTATATGTAGATATACCGATGACTATATGTTCCAGATTGCAGTTATTCCAGGCAAAGCCAAAGACCTTGATTCTTTTCTATTGCCCATAGTTGATGAGATCAAGAGTTTAGGTGAACATGGTTTGCTTGTAAAGAAGCACAATGGTGAAGAAATAAGATCGAAAGTGCATTTGGTAATGGCCTCGGGAGATATCCCACAGGTTACGAAATTTTGCCACCATAAAGGTCATAATGCTAAGTATGGTTGTAGAATCTGTGTTGTTGAAGGTACGCACCCAGGAAACGGAAGAGGCGGTATGTATTACCAATCGCGTACGGCAGCTTTGCGAACGATGAATGCATTTGTTATGGGTGATGTCGTAAGTAACTAATTAAAAAAAAAGAAAAAAAAACTAAATTATTATTACTTGTAGAATAAACAAATCATGAAGCCTAATATCTTTTGTAAGTTACCCTCTTTCGCTTCATCTTCCTTCTATGGTCTAGATGAGCTACATTTGTTTGGACAGGGAATTGCCAAGTTTATTCGTTTGTTAATTGTGAAAGTCAATCAGGCTCCATTAGAAAACACGACTGTTTTTGGCAAGTCCAGTGATGGTAGTTTCAACATGAGTAATTACACCTTCAAGCTTTCCAAAAAACAATTAGAAGATGTCGGCGATTGTATTGAAGCTTCCCGGGGTAAGATCCCTGTGTCATTTCAAGGAAGCTGGGACAACTTGGTAAAAAAGATAGATGGCGCCAGAGCAGTAGATTTTTTGGATTTCTTACTGTACGTGGTACCAACGTTAATCGTACCATTATTTACTAAGGTTGAAGTCAGAAGAGCTTTGCTGTTCTTGGTGAGAGGTTGTGCAATCGGGTTACAATGGGAGACTAATGAATCCCTCATTCAAGAGATGGAAAAGTAAGATTAGATTTTACAAGGCATTAGTTTATAAAATACTCACTACTTATTAATAGCTGCTTTGCAAAATGGCACGATTTCCTAGACCAAGAAGTAAGAAAAGGGAATATATCTCTAAGTGTATTTAGACCCAACAATCATTACTTGACACACGTTGGGTATATTATCAGAAAAGCTGGAAGTATGCGGGCATATAGCGCTCGATCAATGGAGAGAACAATTGGAAGATATTCCAAATTAATCAAGAGCAGAGTTTCAGCTGGAAAGAATGCCGGTAATTTAGTTGAACGACTTTCAATGCGTTCGTACTTTAATCTAGCTGTAAACATACATGATTTACTTGACACCATTCAACCTAAACACAGATCGCTGGACAATTTTATTGAACTTCCTCTTTCTTCTCCTTTCAACTGTAATCACCAATTATGGAGTTCTTTTGCAACCCACTCATTATCTTCATCCAATCTCATTGAATCTGTCTCGCCAAATATTATAATCACACAGCTCAAAAATTTTTACAATCGTTCTGTTCCAGGACGTTTCCAACGTATTACTATCATAAATGATACAATTAAAATCGCCGCCCGTGCCCTCATCAATAATCATTTATTTAGCTCTTGCATGTATAGAAGGATCAGATCTGAAAGTCGTCGCGGAAATCAATATGTATTATTCCATGCATCATATAAATCGTAAGCTAATATATTTTCTATTTTTTTTTCTTGCTCATTTTCTCTTCAATACAGTTCATATCGCTGGTATGTTGGTTCTGTTATATTCTATTTTGAGCATAACAATTCAAACATCGATGACAACAAGCAATTTCTGGTCCTTGTTGAGATAATGAAGTATCATGGCGCTGCTGGTTACGATAAAAGAATCCCTGTTATTGAATTGAATGAACCTGGTCAGCCCGCAAAATTGGTTATTATTAGTCTTAATGACATACAACGACAAGTTGGGCTTGTTCAATTATCTATCGATTCATTAGAACATAAAGTTATTTCTCCCTACATAATCTTCAGCGATGATATGAAAGAAACTGCTGGTCAGTTAAAATACATTTTATAACATATTCTTTTTTTTTTCTCTCTCTTTTTCTTTTTTTTTTTCTTATTCCTACTTGCTTTCTTCTATCAATAACATATATCTACAATAAACTTTGGTGATCTAGCATAGTAAATAAAGCAGTAATAATGTTACATCAACACTGAATTTAAATATCAAATAAAATAAAGTGCATGAAATCATAATATAACATTAAAAAAGATAAAGAGGTTACACTAAACAGTAAAATCATAAAGATATGAATTCTCACACTAAATAGTAGAAACATATAAATCTTATTAATAACATGCTGATATCTTTCTATTATGATATCACATCAATAACTCGTTAGTCTGTAAAATAAAGAATATAAATACCTCTCAAATAATAGAATAATAACTCCTACTCTTTTTACTCTAATAAACATATTGTAAACAGTCTCAAACTACTCTACTAGTTTTCCATATCTCTTTTATTACAAATCTATTCTATATCACAACAAAACTATTATAAATAATAGATTCAAAAATAAAAAACCAATTTAAAGATATAAACGTGAGAAAGGTTTCGCAATGTAGATTGTTAAAGTGATGGAGTGCTTTAATGTAACAGGTAAGTGAAAAAGAATAATTATATCTTTTTTTTAAAAAGCTTTTTAAGTCACGTTCATTGGTAAAAAAAAATCAATGTTCAAACAAAAAAGGGGGAATTTTTAATTTAAGCCATAAAATTGGCGGAAATTTTTCTAAACGGGATATAAATACCACTTCATATAACTATTCAGATACAGGCTTTTGAAAAATGAGCTATATGTAAGAGATATTATAGCTATACTTGGATAAAAACATATGTACATCGTTTTTATAGCCCTCAGCAATGATTTCAATTCATATTTTATTGAAAAAAAAGCACCTTTTTTTTTCACTATATTCTCTTTGAATATCCCTTAGTTAATGCTCATATTTGATTGGTCGTAAAAAAAAAAGTAGAGTCGTATCCACCAATTGCGAAATAACTAGCATACTTTCATACATAGTGATCATCAAAATATCCTGATTTTCATATCATAGGTACTACCAATACCCATATCACAACGTAAAAATCAAAGATAGTAGACAAGTCTGAAGGGGCTGGACAAAACCCCTTTTCAACCACACAAGTCAGTCAGGATAAATGAGTCGTGAATTCATAACATGCAGCCTTAAACACACCCAACGTGTATGTAAATAACTTCAACTAAACCCACACCAATACCTACACTTATACTTACTCCAACTTCAATAGTAAAACTACTGTCGTTATGGATAATAAAATGAAAAGTGAAAATAGTGGAGGATATAAAAGGAAAAGGTGGTACAAACGTTCCATGAGTACCGTTGGATCAGCAACAAAAACACGCAGTCACAGGAAGACGGGTTTAAAAAAAATATTGTTATTAAATGATTAAACAAAAAAATACGTTTGCATTGATCCATAGATCCATTTGATCTGGACAGGAACAAGTAGAAAGATAATTATGTTTATTTGTGATTAATTATGTTATCTGCGGATTGGTAAATGATCTACATTGAAATGAATCATTATTATCCATCTCTGTTACCATATTTTCTGCATGCTGTTTTTGTACTTCTTTATTTCATATATAGATCTTTTTAAACCCAAACTGTATTTGTATGGCTTCTTGACGGTAATCATTAATTACCGCTTGTGATCATAGGTATACGATACGATCAACACGTTCGTTTCGTGATCGTCCAAAGTGATATGTTTTAAGCTGGTTGTGAGACGATTCGATGTAGTTGTTCGTATTAATCGATGCATCTGTTCTCCATGCTTTGACCCATAAATGCTTTCTATCGACCCATTATTTTTTAAAATACTCAAAGAAGACAGGGAATTCGTTCTTGTGTGTTTCTTGAAATGTAGCATAAGCTTCTACAAACTTTTCTTCGGTTTCTGCATACATCATATTATTTAGTTGCTGTCTTAAGAAGTTATTCTCCAGGTTTGGTGCAGGACCAAGTTCCATTTTTAACCACTGCAGCCATTGCATGAGAACAGCTTTCTTGTCTGCTTCATCACCATTATTTTCCATCTATAACAAAGGGTAAGTTTCAAAATAAGGTACTGTAAATGGTAATAAATAATCTTACTTCTGAAAGTTTAGTTTCATTAAGAGGAAGTAAATCTTTATACTTTTCTACTGCATCTATAATCCATTGCTTGATTTCAGTAGATAACCGAGACTTGGAAGCAAAAGAATTGGTGTCAGAAGGGTCACGTTTCACATGCTTCTAGTGATAAGTAATTTCGACTTCGCCATTAGAGTAAAGCTTCTTGGAGTAAAAAGCAGTACATCCAACCTTGATTGAAAAGGTTACTTTTTTTGACTTTATGATAGGAGCAAGTTCATCGACTGCAGTATTAACTATAAAAAAAAAATCGAGGCTTCAATATATCGCTATAATAATATGTACAGACACAATGCAAATGATTACCCTTAGACATTCGCTTTAGAGGTTGGCCATAATGATCGCAAAACGTAGCGGTTTTAATTAGTATTTGAGATAGGACAACGGATGGCTTTGGATTTAGGCGTGAAAATCTTTTTTGATCACCAAGTGGCATGTTTTTGAAGCGTAGTTAGAAGTACTCCAGTCTTCGAAAGCGTTAACACCGTCAAAATTCAAAATTACTTTATCATCAACTTATGAAGCTTTCCCACAATGAATGTAAGTAATATCAATAACACCAATCATAGTGTTTTGCATTTTAACAAGAAATAAACGAATATAACGACTGATCTCGATTTACCATAATATTTTCATTTTAACGCGACCTCATCCTTTTTTCGAGAAAAATTATCCTTTCATTTACAATAAAATGATAAACATTTAGTAATAAAATAAAATTCTATGTAATGAGTTAGATTATTTGAAGTGATATAATATGGAAATGTAACTTACTTTTTTTTTTGAGAAAAGAGTAAAAAATTGTTTCTAACAGAAATTTTTAATTATATACGTATCATCTGAGATTATACCTATGTAATATTTGTCAGATTCTTAAAGAAGGATAGATATTCTTATTGGATAATAAAATAAGACTAAACTTAATATGTATACCAAGATAATAATAATGTTCTTTTATTTGAATATATTGTCGAGTATTTATATGTTTTCAGTTCGGGGAAAAGGGGATAATTCATATGGTTAATATGTATTGATTTTGGTTTAAAGTATTGTAATTAATTAATAGTTTCTTCTTATAGTTTTATGTCTTGAATGTATACATTTAGTTGACACTTAATGTATTGACCAATTGTTTGCCGGACATTAAAGTATATGGAGAAATATGTCGGACACCGAGTATTTGATTTAGCCGGACATTACACCATCCTCCCCTCTAAGAGAAGTTGAAGCATCATTTATTTCAGGATACCAGATTCGCATATGCTTGATGTTTGCAGTTGATAAGTATCCAGTAGTGTCGTCTTGCTGACGAATTTTAATAGACGTGCCTTCGGCATTATTCTTTTCAATGATTTCCCAAGGGCCAGACCATCTTTCTTTATGAAACGAAAGTTTCTCGAGATTTTTTCTTGCAATTAAATCTCCAACCTTGTAATCATATTTTATCTTGGATCTCTTGTCATAGAATTTCTTTTGAGCCTCTTGAGCCTTCTTTATGTTATTTATAGCAATACCATGCAATAAGGGAATTCTTTCATTCAGGTAATTCATCCAACTTTCAGAATTATATGTTTTTGGATCTTCGATTTCCAAAGCTGGTAATAAAGATAAAGTTATTTTTCTTCCGTACATTAACTCGAAAGGAGAAAATTTCGTACTGGCTTGTCTACTTGTGTTATATGCAAAGGTAACGAAAGGAAGATACTCATCCCAAGTATCTGGTTTTTAACCAACCACCATTGCCAGACTTGTCTTAAGGGTTCCATTAAGCCTTTCCACCAAACCGTCAGTTTGTGGGTGTTCCACACTAGTAAGTGATCTTCTGATTCCTAACCTCTTGCAAACCATATTCATTGCATCGGAAATGAAGTTCGATCCATTATCAGTAATTAGTCTTGCTGGTAAACCAATTTTTAAAACGACCTCATAAAGTAGAACTTGAACAACATGATCAGTATCAAATGATTCGAGTGCTGCTGTTACTGCCCATTTACTAAGATATTCCATGATGACCAATATATACTTATTGCCTGATTTCGACGCAGGAAGGATAGCGATATCTGCATCCCAGATTTCACCAAGATATGAAGGTGTAATTGGCTTCATTGGCTGTATAGCAGAATCATTTTGAATTTTATATTTTTGACACAACGTACAATGCTTGATCCAGTTCACAGTATCTTCTTTTCTTGAATCCCACCATCTAATATCCTTAATACGATCCAATGTCTTGTCGACACTAAAATGACCACCAGTATCTTTATTGTGTGCGTGTTTAAGAACCATTTTGACCAATCTACTAGGAACAACGGGAACAGTTCTATTTTCTTCCTTAATACAAAAGGTTCCATTTAGCCACATAAAAGGTTCTTTCACTTCCCCTTTCAATAAAGAAATCTTTGGGTCTTGTAATTGTAACGCTTTAAAATCGGCAGGGTCAACCAGTTTTGTTTCTTGTACATTTTGAGCCAATGTTGACAAAGCATCTGCATCAGTATTTGCAATACCTTTTCGATGTACTATTGTATATGGTTGATAATCCTTTAATGCCATAATCCATCTTGCAATTCTTCCTCTAGGTAACTTTGTAGATAAAATTGCTTTTAATGCGGCATGATCAGTATATATGGTAAGACTTGCACCGTAAACATAAGGATGAAAGTGAAGTAAGGACCATTCAATACTTAAGCATTCTTTTTCTGTCGTATGGTAATTTGATTCAGCTGCAGTAAGTGTTCGGCTCGCAAACGCAAAAGGCCTTCCTTTTTGTACAAGACAAGCACCCAATCCAGTGTTTGAAGCATCACAGTAGTGCAGATCATACGGAAGTCTTGAATCAGGGTATGATAAAGTAGGCAGATTCATAATTGTTTTCTTGATACTAACAAAAGCCTTTTCCGTTTTTTGGTTCCATTCATAATCAGCATCCTTTTTCAATAATTTATATAAAGGTTTAGCAATACCAGATAAATTTTTAATAAATTTATGGTAGAAAGTAGCAAATCCTAAAAAGCGTAAAAGAGCTTTTTTATTTGTAGGAGCTGTCCATGTCTTGACTACTTGAATATTTTCTGGGTTTGATCGTATGCCTTCTCCACTTACAAGAAATTCCAAGAACTTGACTTCCTTTGAGAACCATTGGCACTTCGTCTCTGATATTTTCAAATTGTGAATCCAATCTTTCAAGTACTCGTTGTACATCTTTTACATGCTGATCCGAACTAGTACTGAAGATGATAATATCATCAATATAACACATACATCTAGGAATACCCTTGAGAACCATTGCCATCATCCTTGAGAAGGAAGAGGGACCATTGACTATCCCGTAGGGCATAGATAAAAAATGATACAGTTGTCCATTAGCAACAAATGCTGTTTTCTTTGGAGAATCCATAGCTTCAGATAATTCTAATTGCCAAAACCCACTTTTCAAGTCCAACGTACTGAATATAGAAAAACCTTGTAGTTGATCTAAAAGCTCACTGACTAAAGGAAGTGGGTATCTATCCTTAACAGTAACTTTATTCAAGTTTCGGTAATCGACACAGAACCGCCAAGTGTTATCAGGTTTTCTTAAAAGTACTACCGGACTACACCAGTTACTATTGCTTGGGACAATGATCTTTTTAGCTAGCTTTTTTTTGACTTCTTCAGCTAATGCTTCATTTTCAGCAGGTGATCTTCTATAATCTTTTATTACTGATATATACCAGCTATATATCTTTATCATTGATTACTATTTAATAGGTGGTTCCACCTATTATTTGACATTATTATTTAATTCTCCTTGATTTCTCACGAATGATTAATATCCCGGTATCACAAACCCTTTCTGAACTTTCATGCAATACAACGCGTCTTGACCAGGTCATACGTGTAACATATAAATTATTGTGAACCAAGACTGTCAATCTTATGTGAAAAGAGTAAACTCTTTTCCCACCCTTTTATTTGAATATAAATACAACCTCTTTTTTCTCATAAATAAAAACCTAATCTTATTTTAAGACTTTCAACAAACTACTACGTTTAACATATTTATCAGTTACCACAGGAGTTGCTTCACCAGTATCAATGACATATTTATAGGGTAGATTACTCTTGGTTTGATGTTCTGATTCTTCTGTCAATTTTGGAAAATATTGTAATAAATCCTTCACAACTAAGCTTGCATTATTTTGTTGATGTTTTAATGCTTTACTAATTGAACGAGGCTTTGCATGAAGAACAATGTCTTCTTTATTCATCCAGTCCATACCCAAGATAACCTCCTCATTTTGTTTAGCCACCACATAAAGATAAGCTTGACTTTCTTCATTTTCATTAAACTTGAAATCCATCACTGCTTTCTTTGTTGTTGTTTGCTCAGATTTATTACCATAACCAATTACTTGTTCTCTACATGCAAACTGTTGTAGTTGTAACTTATTTGCAGTTGTTTCAGAGATACTACTTATTGTGAATCCAGTATCAACCAGAGCGCCTTGAGAATAAGTATCATTAACTTGTATCTTGACCTTGAATCTCAATCCACTAGCTTCCAAGATATTTTTATCTATCTCTTGTTGGTTTTGAATAAGACGAGAAAAAATATTTACATCATCATCTTCACTATCTGAGTCTTGATTTCTTGATTCCACCTGATAATCATCTTTAAGTACCTGATGATTTTGTCTTGAATTATTTAGACGCACTTTACAATCCCGTTTTAAGTGGCCTATCTTTTTACACCGGAAACATCTTCTTTGTTCACCGCCTTTATTTCTATCTTGCTTATTATACTTGTCTGCTTGCTTATGATAGTTTGGCTTACGATAAGTTTCCTGATAGTTTTGTTTAACCTCTTCTTTCGTTATATCCATAGGAATAGTAGTATAAACCGGATTATAGGTGTTTTGGATGGGAAAGAGAAATAAAAGGTAAAACTTAAAGAAATAAAAGATACGAAGAAAATATTGTTAAAACTCTGTTACGATAGTTTTTATTTAGAAAGAAAGATATAAAATCAGACAAGGGGAAAACTATCTAAATGATGGTCATATTTATATGTTTTTTTTAGCGGAAACATACGGAAAGTGATATCAATTGTTATCATAGAAGATGTATATAAATATGGTAAAGGTAAGTATGTTCATGATGATTATTGGTTGTAAGTTATAATGATGACAATAAAGATGTGATGTAATTTGCTATGATATAATTTTGCTATGATAATAATTTGATATGATATAATGTCTTCTCCCTGTGTTACATTCTAGATTCTTATCAGTTATAATTACGCGTACTATTGGCGAGTTACTTTGATCGGAA
>JAIXMQ010000199.1:0-13404 GCA_025716855.1 Pilaira anomala
AAAAGTTCACTGGGTTCATCCCTGGGCTTTTGTCCCAAAATTACCCTGTAAGGCAACTCCACATTTTTAACTCAGCCAGGGCCAGGGCAAAAATCCTACTTGAGAATAGCCTTAGTTGTATAGGTTAGGGATAGTAATTAAATGTAAAAAGAGAATACAGATAATATAAAAATTATACACCAGACTATTTAACTGGCAACTTAGAAAGACTTTATTATATTTAGTTTATGAGAAATGGTATTTAGCGACTAGTTGTCTTTAAAGGAGTATCAGCAAAGTTATTTTTAATAATGGGATAACTAGCAGTAAGATAAGGGTAGGATATACAGATATACGCAAAGAAATACATATTAAATTTATTTATACTATAGACGAAAGGTAATAAGCATTAAGCAACAAATTTTTAGAAAGATACTTTGAGAAGTAATAAATACACAATAGAAAGTAAACAATGAAGAATTGGGAAGGAATATTAAAAGAGTCACACAGTGAATAGAAATGAGCTTATTTTAAGTTATTACTTGATTGAAGATTTATTTATGATATTTTTAGAAGGGGTATTTATATGTTGTTTGAAAGTTGGTGTTACTATCATTTGAAACTAAAAAGGCTGTAAGAGTTGTGTACTTGTGTTCCCTCCTAAAATAGTATATATATTAATGTTATTATTAAAGTAATAAAACCCAGATTCTTTACTCTTTATTCTGCTATCTCTTACATTGGTGGAGAAGCTAAAATTTTAATTTTTGTTTATTTGTTTATCATTACTGCCTCACTTTAAATGGAGCGGGGAAATGACAACGACGTTTTTGGACATGATCTATGGGGAGGAAGTGTACCTGACTCAACACCTCAAGAAGATAATTCAAGAACTTGGCAAAATCAGTTATACCAAGGTTTTCAACAACAGTATAACTTGGAAGCTAAAATCTTGGTCGTTCAATGCAAGTAGAACATAATTCGGTTGTAAGTGCAACATCTCAAGGCTACCAGGAAAAACTTCGATTTCAAGCAGCTCAACATGATTTTGAAAGGAGTCAGTGGAATGAAAAATTGGAATCATTAATGAATGCGTGGCAAGAAGAAACTAATCTAGTATTAGCGAAAGAAAAAGAAAGTATTCGAATTCAAGTCAGTACTTTAAAATCTGTTTTCCAACAACAATTACTGGATAGTATAAAAGAGGTTGCGGATTTGGAGAAAAAAGTAGCAATTTTGGAAAACGAAAAAGCTAAGGCTTTAAAAGATGTAGAGTTAGTTTCGAGTAAATATGGATTGCGCCTTCGTGAATTAGAACAACAACTTACTCAGTCTCAAATTATTTTTGAACATGAAAAGGAGAAGTTAGAACGTGAAATTACGAAAGTACAGTCAATTAGTGATGGAAGGAGCATGGAGGTTCAACGATTGCAACATTTAATTAATGGTGGATCCAATCAAAGGCTCATCAAAGATGACCCACATCTTGTACTAGATGAAACTAGTTACACAAATCCTATGATAGATAATGAACATGCAGAAGAACGTTACATTAGTGCTTCAGACAATAGTTCTGTTATTACTGAACGAGCTAATCTTCAACGTAATCGTAGTGAAGGATCGATATCTTCAGGATTTATAGCAAGAATGAATATGTTGACTTCGCGTTAGGTTAATAGTACTGGAAAGTTGAGACATAAATTACCCTTATTTAATGCGACTGGTAGTCTCTCTGCCCATGAATGGTTAAGACATTTTGAAAAGCTTATTGCTTATTACAATTGGGATGACCACACTGCGTTGTTAGAAATGCAAATTTCTATGACGGGTGAAGCTGATAACTGGTTCCTACATCTTCCTTCGTCTACCACAAGTTCGTTAGCTGCATTTCAAAAAAACTATGGTGGTGCTGCTTCAGAACGTGCCCAAGTTGCAACAGAATTGAATAGTATGCGAAAAGGAAATGAGTCGATGGAAACGTTTGGTCCTAGAGTGAAGTCTAAGATTATGAAGATTGTACCAGGTGAAGACGAACACTCGTTGGAAGCGAAATTATCTTTATTGTATCCTACAATAGGCATAGAATTGGTGAAGTATGTGAGTGCGCAACGTCCAAAGTCAGTAGCTGAAGCAATTGATGTGGCTGTCGAGATTGAACGTGGTATAGCGTTTGCTAATCGTATAAAGGACAGTGGGAAAAAACTGAACGTTTTACCCATTCCCATGGCAACAGCAAATGATACAAATACTAATTCTGGTAGTGATGAACCAACAGCAATGGAAATCGACGTTCAAAGAATTAATGCACAACATTATAAGAATAACAATTATGGTACCAAGAATTTCAAGTCCGGGAATTCTAAAGAAAAAACCTGTTATGCTTGTAATAAAACTGGACATTTAGTCAAGGATTGTTACTTAGTCCGTCAAGCACAAGAGATGAAAAAACCAAAGGATAGATCATATCGTAACAATACTCAGCAAGTTTCTGTGGCTGATGAAGGAAAAGGTGGTAACAATTTAGAGATTAGCAACGCGGAATTAGATATTACTAATAATTTGTTTTATCAAGTAGGAGGGTTCAAATCAAATTCCCAAATCCTGTCGGAAAATGATTTTATTCCTACATTTACTGGAGGTGGTTCAGATCCTCGTAGTTTTAGTGTCCCGGCGTTAGCTAAATTTGGTAAAGAAACAGAATGTCTTGTAGATACAGGAGCTATGATGTCAAGTATCACTACCGCTGAAAGTAAAAGGTTGGGGCTTGAAATAAATGATGCCCCTAGGATTCGATTATGCTATGGTAATGAAACAGTAGAAATTTCTGATACGTCTTCTAGTTTTAAATGTGTGACAATTGGTAAATTTATTTATTTATTGTTTATTTGGTAATAAAATGTAAGAAAAACAAGAAAAGAAATGAGCCTCTTTGTGATCCTTTATTTTAATGGAGAGTAATTCATAGTAAAAATTAGTGTTCCTTTTATACCAAATTATCACTTTTAATAACAGACATCGTTCTTTCAATATAGTTCTACCGTAGCGGGAGAACTATAAGGATTTGTCAAGATAAATTTATTGGTGAAACCTGAGTTACTGCATAAAGATATATATCACCTTAAATGCCTGTCATTGACCGCGGAAGGACTACTGTTAATAATAATTTATAGTGATCCGCTGTGATAGGTAGAGAAGGTAAAGTATAAATTAAAGTAGTCCTGATTCGAATAATAAGGACTTGAATGTGTCACTTAATATACCAATGTTATAATATATCGTGTATACTATAACTATGAACTATATAAGATGTAATTGTATTCTGTTTAATTATAGGAGTAAATACGGCATTGCCCCCTACCAGAATAGAATACGTCTTATAGAGACAATTAGTTTTGAACAAATAACGAAAGGGAATAAAAAAAATATTGAGTGCAACACCTGGATAAGAAGTGAAGCAACACAAAAAAAAAAAATTTGCACCTGAAATGAATTAAAGGTGGTGCATTAATTTTTTTCTGATTGGGCAAGACGACGTTTAGAACGACGAAGAGGGTTTGCATGATTTGAGTTCTACGTTTAGAAGAAATCGGATTTGAGTTGTTAATCGGGACAATTGATTTGTCTGAGCGATTCTTGCGACGATATGATCGTTTAGTACGAGTAACTACGGGATCCGTCGACGAACTTTCTGCTATATCAGTAAAAGAATTAAGCAGCTTAGATACTGAACCTGGAGGATTCTTTTTTAATACATCAATCGCAGTTGGTACGTTAGTGATTACGTTGGATTTCTTAGGTTTGTATGGAATACCTAATTTTTTCCAATAATCACGTAAGGTCTCTGTGGCATTAAACTTTGATTGTTCAATCCACTCATCCCAGTCACTACTGAAGTTTTTCCATCTGACAAGGTATTCTCTCTTTGTAGGAGGACCTCGATGATTCAAAACTGCTTCAATTTCATAATGTTTGATCTCGTTACCTTCATCATCAAGTTCAATGACCTCATCCTGAGAGATAAGTTTAAGTTCAACGGATGTATAATTACGAGGCAAAAGTGTACCAGTATGATCTTTGAGAATGTATGCATTACCCCTATTTTTTCGTACGACCTCGTAAGGACCGGTGTACAATGGAGCAAGTTGACCATTTTTGGTTTGTAAGCGTACCATGACATGACTGCCAGGAGGGTACTCTACCAAAAAATGTTTGTTATCGAATTTAGTTTTCTCTAAATCCAATTGAGCTAATGTTCTGGCGTGAATAGCAGGGAAAACAATATCAGCCATATAATCAATACGTTTCATGAGTTCCTCGTGGGAAACTTGCTTACGTTGCTCAGGAAGTACCGATGTATCAGGTTTGTGGAACCCGTACGGCTCAGCCATCTTCCTAGCAAACATTAGTGAAAACGGGGCGGTGTTGAGTCGCTTCGAAATTCGATTATTAAGTGCTAACTGAACTGCATTCAGATGTAAATCCCAGTCATTACCAATGCCATGAGTGGCTTTAGCAAGTAAACGCTTGACTGATTGTACGTAGCGCTCACTGAGTCCATTTGAGGGTGCATGTAGGGGAGTGATAAATCTATGATCGAAACCCATTGCTTTCGCAAGATCAGACATTAGAGTATTCTTAAACTCTAAACCATTGTCACTCTGAAGTACTCCGCCACTTGGAAAACCAAGAATAGAGAAAACTTCAACAAGAGCACGTATGACAGTATCACTACGTTTATCTTGTAAAGGACGTAAGACACAAAACCTCGTAGCAACACATACTATTACTAAAAAATAGTTGTTACCATGAACCGAAGTTGTATTCATAGGACCACCTAAATCGATAGCATAATGACTACCAGGAAGATAACTATATATAGGACGAACACTATGACCGAAAGTATACTAGCATTCCCACCAATTTTGGGCATTATTGGTGTAAATGCTGCCCTACGCTTAGCTGTAGAAATTGGCAGTATTGAGTTAGTGCGTTTACCATTCAGGTAGTTTCATACCAATTGAGTTGGTAAGTATTATCTCCAATCTGGTGATATATACACCCATTCAATAGGTAACATAAATGCACATTTGGTAAGATACCATCCAATATCCTGGGCAGTATTGATTCATTACTTGTAGTAAAAAGGACAACTTTATTAACAGCACAAACCACCTCTCTCGTATAAAATACTGCCCAAAAATTAACCGTTTTGAACGATCCGATTGATAAATTCATAAATTTGGCGACAGGTTTTCATTTAAAAAATAGGCAGGTTTTAATCATCATAGAATAGACAGGTTTTAATATATTATTGGTATGATTTTATTCATAACATTAGCATGATTTTTTTTATAAAATTGGTATGATTGTATCATAAATTAGTAGGTTTTAATTATAGATTTTTTAATTTTTTAATTATAAAAGCAATCCTATCAGGGTTCAGGACAAAAAAAAAAAAAAAAAAAAAAAACGCTAAAATGCTCATTCCTGCACAGAATGAAACCCCCGTTACACCCTTAATTGATTCTACAAAATGTATACAAGAATGTTAGATTTTAAATATGTTAATATATTAATTAATACTACCTATTATTAAAAAGTGCTAAAACCCACAAATACTGGATTCAAAATGTTGTAAGGGTTCTTTTCGTACCTATTGTTTTTATAACCCACTATTTTAGATTCTCTTCTTGACTATAATATCTTACTCCAGACTTTCTAGGAGGGATTATGTTCTCGAAAATAAAACGTGATAAAGGACTTATTTTTATTTAATTTGTATTCTTTTTTTTTTTTATAACTGTATCTAATATCACCTGACAACATTCGGTTACCTAATACCTCTTGAGTTACATAGCAATAAGGGACTGCTACGATCTCTCTCAACCACAGGAGCCCCGTACACTGTCACAGTTTTCAATAACCGACACAGCGCCCTTACCACATTACAACCCCTCTATTTCAAGATGTTTACTTCTTGAATAGAACTTCAAATTAGCGGACAGTCGAGGTCTTGACCGATACAACTTCATCTGATTAGCATGGAAGGCATAGTGTACTTTCAGTTCTTCATCTTTGACCTTATAAATATCCTTTCCTACAACTTCAGCGACACGTAATGGACCAGTCCACACAGGTAACAACGAGCTGCTCATCTCAGACAGTTTCCTATCTAACACCATAACCATGTCTCCAACTTTATAAATAATAGCCTTGGATTTCTTATTATAATTATTAATCATCTTCACTTTATAGTTCTCGACATTCAATTTAGCTTTTGGTATGATGTTTAAGTTCAGATCGATGACTTCTTGAATCCTTTGTAATAATAATTCTTCTTGGGTGACTAGATCTTCTAAAGTTACATGTTCAGTATCAAAAGCACTTTCCAATATGTCCCTTGGATTTCGACCATAGACCAAAAAGAACGAGGAGTATCCATGATCTCTTCTAATACTAGTACGTATAACATACAGGACTGCTGGCACCCAAACATCCCAATTATTTCCATATTTCATCACATATTTCTTCATAATATTCTTCACTAAACCGTTTACTCTTTCTACTTTCCCTTGACCTTGGGGATGATATGGTACTCCGAACCTCAGTTGAATGCCATATGAGCTCATCATCATCAACTTCACTTCTTCGGCATTGAAATGGGGACCATTGTCACAATGTACTTGAGCCATTAAACCGTATTGACATATCCACTCAAACAAAGACATACAGGTAAAACCAGCACTTTGCGTTGATGTTGGCTTACATTCAACCCATCCAGTGAATACGTCAACCATAACTAAAGCTGCCGTATTTCCTAGTACTGTTACTGGTAAATATATATAGTCTATCATGACGTGAGAGAACGGTGCAAGTGCATTCAACTTTGGATTTAGACTGAGTGGAACTGGGGGATTTCTAGGTCCAAAACTTTGACATGCTTGACACGACATAACATACCTACGCACAGTGTCATAATACCCAGACCAATAATATCGCGTCTTAATCTTGTCGAAAGTTCTACTAATCCCTGAATGCCCGGCGAGCAAATGATCATGATTATTCTTTAAAACAGATAATACTTCTTCGCGCCTCAGCACCCTTCTTCTCATGAACGTATCATCAGCCTTCTTGAACAACATGCCATCAACGACTTCAAAATTCAACGCTTTATTCTTAATAGCTCTTCGTTCTACTTCTGTTGCATGCTCCGGAAAAACCCATTGTAAGATGTACGTCAACAAACCGAAATATTCGCTATCTTTCATACCATCTGTATTCGAATAGATATTTTCTTCTCTTAAAGGCTTGCCTCTTTTATCTCTTTTGGTTTCTTCCTTCTCTTCTTCCCTTGCATGTTTAACACCATTCAAAGGTAAATAATAGTCTTCCATTATTTCTTCCAGTTCCGGCCCTTTCGAATATTCTGGACATAATCGAGACAAGGCATCCGCATTGACATTGAGTTTCCCTAGACGATATACAATATTGAAATCATAAGCTAATAGAGAAGCCTGCCACCTTACTACTTTCGCCGATGCTTCTTCATTAAACTTTATCAAATATTGGAGACTTTTCTGATCAGTATACACCGTGAACTTATTACCCATAAGATACATTTTAAAGAAATGAATAAAATAGACGATAGCCAAAAACTCTTTTTCATAAATACTAGTCTTCTTCTCCGCCCTTGTCAACGCTTTACTTCCATAATAGACGGGTCTTACAAAATCTTCATTCCCTTCTTCAGCTTGACTTAATACTCCACCAATTCCAGTGTTTGACGCATCCGTAAACAAAATAAAAGGTCTTGTGAAATCTGGATGTTTCAATACATGTTGTCCTACGAGTAACTCTTTACATTTTTGAAATGCTATCTCTTGATCATTACCCCAGACAAATGGAATATTTTTCTTCTTAAGATAATTAATAGGTGCTAAGATTTCGGAAAGTCCCCTCAGATAGCGTCTGTAATATTGTATCATACCAATGAACTGACTAATTTCTGTAACACACGTAGGTCTTGGCCATTTATGAATCTTCTCTACCTTAGCGGGGTCCATACGGAAACCGTCCTTACCAACGAGATGACCTAGTAATTTAACCTCTTGATACCCAAATTTGCATTTGGAGACAGACAGTGATAACCCAGCAGCTTTCGTTTTAGTCAATATCCGATCTAAATGTTCGAGATGATCTTCGAAACTATTAGAAAATACTAAACCATCATCAATGTATATTAAAAAGAACTTGTTCAATTCTTCAAAGAAAGCACTATCCATACATGATTGCCAAGCCTGCGGACTCACTTTTAAACCCATGGGAAGCCTTTTCCATCGACACTGACCAAAAGTAGTAGCAAACCCAGTGTAGTCTCGGCTATCTTCATCCAATAATAATTGCCAAAACCCTTTCAAGCAATCAAATACAGAATAATAGGTTGCATTCGCCAATAACGTGAATAGAGCGCTAATGTTAGGGATAGGGTAACCTGTATCTAACACCGCCAAATTAATAGGTTTATAATTTAGACATAATCGAAATGGATCTTTCCTTCCAGCTACAGTGCATCTATTTTTAAATCATATATTTTAAAAAAAACGGACATTTTCAGCTTTTGGTTTAAACTCCGTTTTTTTAAAAAAAAATGCTCATTGCGAACATTCTTACAGTTTATGATGCCAAACATGAATTAAAGATATTTTAAAATATTAATGGGGACTATTATAATGTACAAATATTTTTTTTTATTGATATAAGCGAAGTTTTCGATGTGATTTTTGATCTTTAGAAAACTTCTTTACCACCTCTAAAGCCTGTCTTGCATCTTTTCCCTGACTGTGGGCTTCAATATACCTAAAATTTTTATTCCAATATCTTCTTATCAGCAAAGGTGGTTCTCTAGGAGGGGAAGCACTATCCAAGAACGAATTTATGTTTTTGTCCAAAGAAACAAAACTGTAATTGCAGTTATTGTCGAGCCACTTTCTTAGCCGCCCCCAGAATCTTTCAATCGGGTTAGTCTCACAGTGAAACCGGGGGTACAGCTCAAAGATATGGCCTTGCTTAGCTATACATACGTACTTAAAGATTTATGTAGTTATGCAAATTGGTTGAGTTGAATTATAGTGTATAAAATTGGTTAAGTGGATCGTATTAGTTAAAAAAATTTTCAAGTAATTAAAGGAGGCTTATAGAACTCGGAATTGCTGTTAAAATTATAGTTTTTCAATACGGATTATTGTGTATGCCAATTGGTTGAGTTGAATTATTATATATGCAAATTGGTTGAGTTGAGTTATTTTGTATGCAAATTGGTTGAGTTGAATTATTGTGTATAAGGCAAGTTAGTTGAGTTGAATTATTGTGTATAATAAAAATAAGTTGAGTTGAATTATTGTGTATACAAATAGGTTAAGTTGACCTTATAAGTAGAACTTTTCTCAAATAGCTAAATGATTTACAGATCGCGGTAAGCAAATTGTTTATTACCAATGATGGAACTCAAAATTACTGTAAAAGTTATTAGTTTTTTAATCCAGTTTGTTGGTTTTTTTTTACATGTATGGGATCCGAGAATTGGGTTTAGTCTAGTTATGTTAATAAAGATGGTCTCACCTCAAGGTTTAATCTCCGGTGTAACATAACTCTACAATATTATTGGCTGGAGTTGCTCCGACATTGATTTCGTAATCAGAAATTGACTGGACATTGGGGGGCTTGCCCTTCTATTAAGTTGATATTTTGTGAGAAAATTCTGAAATTTTTTTTTAGCAAAAATAAACTTTCCTATTCATAGATCACTTTTAAATGCTTTATTTAATTGAAGTATGATTATTCCGGTTGATTTATTTTATTTTTTTGGTAGTGAATTCCCATTTTTTTAAAAAAAATTTCTTAGAGCTTAAAATATATGATTTAAAAATAGATGCACTGTACAGGCTTCGTTATGATTACTTCTACTATATGCCTAGCCGAACCACCCGAAGAAAATTGTACTTCTTCTAACGAACTATATTTTCCTTCTTCTCTCTCTTGCTCCTCTTCGTCATGTTCTACTGCATTCATCGCCAGACTCACCGACCATATCGCTCTGGGGATTTTATCAGCGGGACTAGTCCGAATACGAGGTATCTTCTGAATTTTCTTGAACTTTCTGCGAGGCTTTCGGTCTTCTCTGTCATTCGGAACAAGCACCACGGCAGCAGCCCACGGTCCTGTACATGGTTCAATCAAGTCTAATTCAATCAGTTCAGTAATATAATTTTTTAACCATTCGTTCGCAGCAACTGGCAGCATTCGAGGGGCAACTTTTACAGGTTTTATTCCTGGTTTAACTTTAATAATATAAGGTTCAACATTCAATGACTTTATTTCTTTAAGTGATGTGGCAAAAACAGAACTATGTTTAACTAAAATATCTTTTAGTTTTGCTTGTTGGTCTTGAGACAATTCTGGGTTAATATCCCAGTTGAACTCGGACAATTTCTCTTGAGATTCTTCAATCAAAGTAACCGCTTCCGCTGGCCCATGCATAATACTATTTATCATCACTGTAAAATTATGCGAATAGCTAGCAACTAAAGAAACGCCAACTGCCGCGAGTTCTTCTTTCGTAGGATCGAATATCGGACCTTCCAGGAACGAAGGAGTAGTAATTACTTCTTCACTATCATGGTAATTAATGTACTTCTCTGTAAGTATATCCATAATTTTCTCTACAGATTGAATAACATCTACACCTTCAGGGATGACAGACCTATCGAACATTTGACCTATCAACGTATTCTTCTTCAGCGTAACCTTCGCCTGTGTCATATTAACTAAAATGATACAGAACGGCTCATCTCCTTCTTCTTTCTTAAAGATAGTTGGTACCAGATACAAACCAAGTTTAGCAAATAGCAAAGAAGATGGTTGTAACACCTTATCATTATTCCACTCTTTTCCAGATTCATCTAACTTAATCCACAACAACTGCGCATCACCAGGGGAGAATTCACACTCGTACCCAATGTTTATATCCAGTAAATTAGGATTTCCCTTATTTCTAGTAGCAGATACAGGAATAACCATAGGGTCAGAATCGTTATCTGCATGAATAATACCTTGGCTAGCATTAGTGTTGATAATGAATTCTTCGTCTTCTCGAAAGAAAGTTAAAGTTTGCTTTAACGGATTGGCCAAAGCATTCGCTCCATACATGAAATCCATACCCAAGATCAAAGGCGTATGCACATTAGTCGTAACACAGAAAGTATGAGTAATTTCGACGTCCTCAGAGAATTGCAATTTTAGCTTCACGATTCCACAAGGTATATCAATATCACCACCGGCATACTTTAACGACTTATTGGTAGGATGGATTTCGGTTTCTTTACCCAATTTCTTAACAACGTGTAACGAGATAATAGAAGCTACCGCTCCACCATCTAACAAGAATTCTAACTCGATGTTGTTATCAAACGTCACTAGTGCCGACTGTAACATTACACGACTTAAACTTTGAGTAGTAGTATCAATACTGACTTTGTTAATCATATCTGGCGACAGATTGGCTAATACATCCATTTTCTCGACACCATCACTTGATGTAACTATCATTTTTTTCTTACTACCCGGAATAGGTTGCCCACCCAAAAGGTGTAGATACTGATACCATAACTCAGGAGCGTAATACAAGAGTTGTGGTAAGGCAATACTAATATTGGTACTCCATAACTGTTCATTTAGGTCTAAGGAACGAACTTTCTTGTTGGAATCTAACATAATCGGGAAGTTCCGTTCAACCTTTCGGGCAATAGAAGGAGGGATTTCTCCTCTAGCTTTAGCTTCGTCATCAAGTTTCTTATATAATGATTTGGCTTCTCGAGCTTTTTCAAGATTACTTAGTTTTACCGCTCGTAATTCTTCAGGCGTTTTCTTGACCGGTGTCGTATTAGCAGCAACCAAATGAGGGGTTTGTTCATTCTTATCATTCAAGGTACTACTTTCACCAAATTGTATCACATTCACACATGTTGCCTGAATTTGGTCCGGCGGTTCTTCTCTAGGGTTTGTTTGAAAAGGTCCTACTCACCTAGAGTTGAGCAGGACCGGGAGAAAATTCTGGTTTTGTGATTGTTCGATTTCATCCACAAAGTTTACTTGTCGAGATTGTTGAATAGGGCGCCTATTACTTGTGAACCTAACCGGACAATTTCCTCCACAATGGTTACTATTCTCGCAAGTACGACATGGTTGGGCACAGTCTTTACCAAAATGACCCACATGTTGACAATTAAAACACCTGGGAGAACCTTCCACCCAACTGGCATGTTGAGGCCCAGTTACAGGAGCATAACCATTCGACCCTTTCTTAATTCTTTCTAATAGATCAACTCGGTCTTTTAATACAGCAATATCATTTTCAATTTTATCCAGCTTGTTCAGTTTCAACAATACAGTTTGCTCAAAGTCAGAAGACGAGGCATTATGTCGTGCAACCTTATCGGTATGACCAGAGTAATTATTTCTGTACTTATTGTTATTCGTGTTAGGTCTTCTGGTAATATTGTGTACCGGTACTACTTCAAGGCTCGTGGTAGGAATATTTTGTGATATATTCGACTTATGTTCATTACCCACACAACTCTCAGCCCACTTTAAAAGTTTAGCAACACTGTCGAAGGACTCCATAGTCTGTTTGATTCGAGTATCAAACGGATCTTTGATCTTCAATTCGCAAAACTTAAAAACTTCAGGTAACAAGCCTTTCATGACATCTCTTACTTGCTGCTTGATACTTCTTTCTTCAGTGTTCTGACCTGAACGTTGGAAAAGGTAGCGCTTCACTTCGAGATATTCCGTAGGAGTTTCACCTACTTGCTGCTTTCTGTCTTCATACTGTTGGGTATACAACTCATACCATTCATCAGTTACATACTTCTTCTTAAACTTCTCCAACAAGCCTTCAACGTCTCCTGTCTTTTCAAACGGCCACTCCAAATATTTAGCATCAGTTACAATATTATTTTGCACCCACCATTCAGCTTGGCCAGTGAGACAAATGATAAACATTTCTTTCTTACGCTCATTGCTTTTCCAATGTTCCAAGTGGCAGCTCTTTCAAACTTATATAAAAAGTCTAAAGGGTCTTGAGTGTTCCCCGAACCTGAGAAAGTAGGAGGATCCTTGAACTTGGCATAGTCCTTGGTACGGTTGTTGCTACTCTGGATCTTCAGTTCTTCAATTTCGGAAACCATGATTCTCTATGTTTCTTGACTGAAGGTTCCGTTTAGTTTTCGATTTTAAAAGTTCACTACTAGTACTTTTAACTTACCTATAATTTATAAAATCTATTGTTTCCTTAGTTTCTTTTCGATAAAATAGTAGTGGTACGCCCAGCTACTCCACCAAATGTTGTAAGGGTTCTTTTCGTACCTA